>JANGFI010001893.1:0-56124 GCA_025758705.1 Goffeauzyma gilvescens | reverse complement strand
CTTGATGCAATTCTTTTCCCCCTGCTGACATTCCCGTCGCCATCCCTACTGTATCCTATCTATCGACAAAACGCTAGCATAGCCCGCTTTCATGTCTAGCCTCTGTCTCACAGTCAAAATCGCAGGATTCATTGGCGGACTTTGCTTTTCCCTTCCATCCCCGGCCCCCGCACTCCCTTCNNGAAGTTGGAAGTTGGAAGATGGAAGGCGAGGGCGAGAGGGAGAGTAAATGGTTCCCCGTGACTGCTGTTGCACTGCCCCCCCCCCCCCCCCCCCCCCCCCCAACTTCAGCACCAGGTCCGATGCTGATGCCTCCTGGTGCTGCTAATGCCATAGGGAAGGGGGGTACACGAATTGGCGTCTGCGGATCTGATATATTTCCATTTTAATGAAAGGCGCGGCGACCCCCAAACTGCTGACTGGAGCTCTGCCGTCTAAATCATTGACAGCTCATTCTCATTTCCCTTTCCTCTGCCCTTGCTTGCCTTTCTGGCACGTGATTCGTATTTCATTTCATTCCGTCGGAGAAAATGCGACCGACTCCGAGCCGCTTAACACGGTCCACATGCCGTTCATCCCCTTACTGCCTGTCGTTAATTACGAGATTTCAATGGCGCAATCGAATCGCTTGGGCACGAAATGACAACAGTGGAGCGGTTCCGTTCGCCGTCGTCACGGGACTCAGAAACAGTGCAGTTAAGGTACATACCTAGTATAGTATGCGGTATCCGCATCCAATAAGGATTCCCGGGAATGTAATCATCGATCGTGTCGTCGTGAATCTCGAATGGAAATATGGAATGATGATGGAAACAGTTCTAACCAAGGGTGCAAGGTGCGACACTGTTAGCGGCCCAAAGAAACTGGTTGACGGATCGCTTGACTGCGAATTCGTCCTGCCCGTCCTCATCTCATCTTGTTTGCATCTGCATTTGCAATCTGAGTTGTCATTAATCCTGCCGCTATTACCCCAACCCGGCCGTCATCTTCACAGACCCGGTCCGTACAACAAGAGAGGAAAATCAAATCAACAATTGAAGGTACCCATCTGAACAACGCCGTCATTCACCTTCGCCTTCGTCGCCAAGAATCTTGATTTGTTGTTTAACAGCCAGCGAACCGAATCAAAGATAAAAATCAAACACACGTTGTAAAGACGTTAGGCCAAGATGCGAGCATACATTTACGACGAGACAGCAGCGTGAGATGCGATTCTATTTCCTTTTTCTTCTCTTCTCTTCTCTTCTCTTTTTGTTTTGTCTCTCTTTCTCCTTCCACTCCGTCTTCTTGGGAGGTCCGGACGCGGTAACTTTCCATATCATCCGAGATATCAGATGAAGGAACGAATTCATGCAAATGGAGAACCTGGGAGCAATGTACTAATCATATACATTCTATCCTGTTTATCTTCTGGAATATTTCTCTCGATTCCCGCTTCGTTCACCTTCCTCACATACTTCCCACTTTTCTACTATCCCTCTATTCAGCGGCGACCAACGGGCGCCTCACGACTCCGGCAAGACCGTCGATGTCGACATCTTGAAATCGCTCGGGGTTCTGTACTGGCACATCCCCATAACCGCCGACAACAGCTGGGAATCCGAGATCGACAAAGTCGCTTCCGAACGAGACTACAAGAACCGAGATGTCATTAACGTGACTCGTGAAGGTCTTGGGGAGGCATATGATTCCAAGATCAAGACTTTTTTCGAGGAACATATGCATGAAGATGAAGAGATCAGGTTTATTTTGGATGGAAGTGGATTTTTCGACGTTCGAGGTTAGTAAACCCGTCCCTGGCTTCGCCGCTCACACCACACAGGCTTCTTCGTCGCATCCATCGGCCGGGAGAGAGAAATCTTTCCGCGAGAACTAACACTGCTCATAACTGGCCTTCCCTGATTCTTTTCCCCTTTTTTTTTTTTTTTTTTTTTTTTCATTCGAACTGATTCTTGGCTTCGCTTGACCTCGCTTCGCCTCACTCTCTTGAACAGACGTCCAATCCCCCGACTGGATCCGAATCGCCATGGCACCAGGAGATCTCATTGTTTTACCTTCGGGCATTTATCACCGGTTCACCCTCGATCAGAAAGACAGTATCAAAGCGATGCGACTGTTCAAAGATGAGCCGAAGTGGGTGGCACATAACAGAAGTGTGGAGACGGAGGAGAATCGGTATAGGAAGGAGTATTTGAGGAGTGTAAGCTCATAGAAGGATGGAGGATAAGAGGGATTGGGGAGTGATGGAGCGGAAGAGCAAGAGAGAGGGAGTGACCTTGAAGCCGGAAGAATAACAGATACGACGGTACGAAGATGAATCGCACTTGAGATCATTTGTATCCCATACTCTCGTGGTATATAGAGCATCATAATTTTTGAACCATTGGACCGAAAGGGGTCTTTCCCAAAGAACACTCCACTGGTTCTGAGATCAGACTGTAGCAGTGTTGTTGCAGCCGTCATGCGACCCTTCCTGACTGTGTGAACCACACTTCCGGGAGGTTCGCCGTTAAGCCTCTTTTCGTTTCGACAGCTTGATAAGTCTTTTTGTACCAAGCTCGATCGATATATCTCCCTTTGATTTTTTCTTTTGGGGGGTTTCTGCCTCCTTGCGTGAGTGTCTTCCTTATTTGACCTAGCCTTTGTCTTGCTTGGTTCGTTGATTTACCCTCTTTCGTTGGTTCCTGTATTTCCGTTTGTTCTGACGAACCCGTTAACCCATACCACGTGACCCCCCCCCCCCTTTTGACCCTTTTAGACGATGAGTTTTGCTTGGGAAGGGTCGCGGGCGGAAGCAGCGCCGATAGGAGGTGGCCAAGGACATCCCCATCCATCACATCACACGACGGAAGGACAAGAGAGAGAAGAGAGCTCACACGAACCCAAAATTTCGGGGGGCGCAGGTGGGAACTAGGGGAGGGAGGAGAAGGGAGGCGGGCGCGGGCGAGGGCGAGGACAGAGACAAAAGAACAAAATGACAAAAGGACAAGGACAAGGACAAGGACAAGGACAAGGACAAGACGGGCCCACAACAGGGCTGGAGCCAGTCACGACCAAAGGACTCTTAATCTACCAAGGGGGTCTGGCTGGCTTAATCTTCCTGGTTAGGTAGGGGGGGTAAGCGGAGTTGGTGGGTGCGAGATGGTTGGGCAGGTTGGGGACACTGCGGAAGAACGATGAGCGGAGTACTCCTTGGCTTCCTATAGCATCTCGTGGAAATACTGTAGCTGATTGAGCCTTTTGAGGGATCTCTCCCGACTAAGAATATTTCGAACATACATGAGAACGGATTGATATTATCATCCAGGAGCCTTTGGACTGAGTCTGCAAATCATCCCTTTTTCACTCATGCACTCACTCCCTCGAACACACACCTCCCGACTGAAACAGACACACCACGGCTGAGGTTACCTTACCTGCGCCGCAAACAGTATATCCCCGTCAAAGATACACAGAAGAACCGAAGTCGCCGTTTTCTGTCAGTTACCCCTATTTGCTATTTTCTATCGCTCAATCCTAGCTCCTGTTGCCAAAATACCTAGCGAAGGCCGGCGTAATTTACATATCCACGACCACGGAAGAACCGAATTCAGACCAACTAAATAGCAAAAATGCCGTACGCGGGCGGAAGTAACATGATCTGCTTGTTAAGTGGTGAGTTGGTGCCTTCCATTTCGGAATGAGGGGTCTTTGAAAGGGGTCGATTAGGGGAGAAGCAAGGTGCTCTGTGGGAACCAAGAAAGGGAGTTTCTTCTTTTTTTGAAGTGTTTCATTCCAGAGTTCGACACCGTTGAGATTATTACTGGGTGACAAAAGATCAACCTAGGAGGCGATGAAATGTAAAAAAAATACATAGCGACTAGGAGGTGAAAAAGGGACCGGGGAATCGCCTTGAATCCCTGTGATCCTTTTTTCAAAAGGATACAGGTGGTTCTCCTACTTTTCCTACCCCCCGGGGGGAAGAGGGCGGGGGGGGGGGGGGGGACAGGATCTGGTCATGGACAGGAATATGGGAACACGGATCAGACAATCCAGAAGGAATGGAAACAAAAGTAAGACGTGAAGGACAACGAGAGATTCGCTCAAAGCAGAGAGGTGGCAGTTTGAAGCGGGAGGTTTCGCACTCGTTTCAACCACCGAGGGGAAGGGTCAGAATGTGCGGCCTGACTAGGAGACGGAGGAGGTTGCGCAATAGGGGAGCGATCCACCATCCCGATTGAGACACGTTTGTCCTCTCGATTGGAAAACGGGTCTGCGTCGTACCCGATTTGAACCAACCATGGAGACACCGTTTGTCGCCCCTTCGACATTTCGGGACCCCTTTTCTTCATTATGATCTGGCGCTATCGACGATGCGTTTAAACGCTCCAGTGTGATATTAGGACTTCACGGATTACCGCTTCCGGTGCTTGGTCGACATATCTCTGACGTGTTTCCCCCTTTACCCCACCCCCTCTCATTCACCATGCGTAACACTCAACACCCTTACCAATAATTCAAAATCCGTCTCCACCGTCTCCACTGAAATTTCTCTTCCCACCCTCTCCCGTCTCCCGTCTCCCGTCTCCCCTCTTTCCCCTCCTCATCATGCCTCGAAATTCTGGCGGTCCGGGTGGCGGAACATTGATGCTGATCGCAGGTACAAGTCACCCTGCTCTTGCGCAAGCTGTCTCTGACCGGTGAGTCCAAGCTTTTCCTCTTTCCCAACTGCGTAATCCCGGCGGCTATCTCACCAGCTTTCTCTGAAATCCTCCATTTCCCATTTTTCAGACTCGGCATCCCTCTCTGTGCATGTGACGTCGGCAAGTTCTCTGCCGGTGAGACCTCTGTCCAGATCAAGAGCAGTGTCCGTGACAGCGACGTGTTCATCATCTCGAGCCCTTCACCACCATGCATCAACGACCATGTGGTCGAGACGCTCGTGCTCATCCAAGCGTGCAAGACCGCGAGCGCAAGGAGGATCACTGTGGTGATGCCTCATTATGCGTATGCGAGGGATGACAAGAAGGATAAAGCGAGAGCATCAATCACTGCCAAGTGAGTTTGACATCATTCGGCTTCATCAAGCAGTGTCAGGGGGCGAGAAGGCTTATATCGCACTGTCTACTTTCCGTTTCCGTTTCCTCTCCCAATTCTCCTTTCTTTGCTCTCGCCCGTTCCCACCCTTCCCCTCACCCCATCTTAGACTCCATGCAAAGCTCATCGAAGTCGCAGGCGCGGACCATCTCATCTCGCTCGACGTCCATTCACCCCAAGCTCAGGGATTCTTCAACATCCCTATGGACAACCTCTCTTCGTCGACGTTGATGCAGCAGTGGATCAAATCTAACATCCCGGATTGGCGTGATGCAGTGATCGTTTCGCCTGATGCCGGAGGTGCCAAGCGGTGGGTACTGGAACCGCGATTAGCTATCTCATTTACTGGACTGAGGACTTCTGTCTGACCGTGTAATTCTTGTCTCTGTATCATGCATCTTTCAGAGCGGCGAACCTCGCCGAGAGATTGAACGTCGAGCTGGCTTTGACTAACCGGAAACGAAAGAAGGCTTCCAGACCGCATTCCACGTACAACATGGACGGATCGTGTATCGCCGAAACTGTCCCTGGCACCCCGATGATAACGCCCTCGATCACCAGCACGCCCATGCACGAACCTTCAATGATGAGCAGCTCAATTTACTCCCAGATGGGTTCCTTCTCTCTCAACGGACCCACGAATGGCAGCAGCGAAGAGGACGATCGGCCAGAAGCGCTCGAGTTGCTCGTCGGTGACGTCAAAGGGAAAGTGGTTTGCATTATTGATGATATGATCGAGACGGGGAAAACGATGCGGATGGCCGTGCATGTTCTTCAAGAAGCAGGCGCAAAAGCAATCTACGCGATTGTGACACATGGTAGGTCATGTCTCCTCTCCTCTTCCTTCTCCTTCACTTTTCTCCTCTCCTCTTCCTTCTCCTTCACTTTCACTTTCACCTTCACCTCAACGAATGAGCACTGACCAGCCTTTCCCACTGGGCCTTGTTTCACTCAGCCCTGATCAGCGACATCACCCTGAAAAATCTCGAGGGACTCCCCTTAAAACGGCTTGTGGTCACCAACAGTATTGACCAGACGAAATGGATTGAGAAGACGGGCGGTTTGATCGAGACGATGGATATCAGCCCATTGATCTCGGAGTCGGTGAGAAGGACGCACAACGGGTAAGCGGATCTTTCGCATAAATGACATGTCGAAGTCAAACGCAACATAAGCTGACCAACTCCCATCAATCCTACCCCTTTCTCTCCTGATTGACATTTCACAGAGAGAGTATCAGCTCATTGTTCCGAGCCGAGGCACTTTAGGCCTCGATGCGCGTCTTTCATGGTCTGACCTTGTAAACCCTCTGACTCGTCTGTACGATTACGGCTCGGGATTCGTTTCCAGGGCCGCTTCTGCGAGTTTTCATGCGAGCACTCGCGAGTCAAAGGGCGTGCCGAAGATGTTTGTACCAATATGTGATTCCATTGAGTGGTTTAGCCAAAACCAATCACCCGGCTGTCAGTCTGTGTTCCTGTTTGCCCCAAGTGGAGCTTGCCCCACGAGGACCCCCTCGCCGCTCAGAAACATCGTTGAGGTTCTGCCATCGGTTTGCTTAGTTTGGGGTGAAAACGAATCTAGTAAATGCCAGGCAGGATCAAATCCCAATCGCCGGAACACACAAGTCGTGACCGTTGTGATAACGACGGCAAGATTGAAGAAGGGCGGCATATTTTATGTGTCATAAGCCGGCACACATATGAAGTAGATATTTGGTCGCTATAACCATCAACCACTCGGCCCGTCTACCTCCCTCACCCCCTGTTCTCCTTCAACAGAGTCAACAGGACAGCGAATAGCCCACCTGGTTCATGAGAACTTCCATCGGTTGTTGCAATTGGTACAAGTCACAAACGTCGTCATCGGTTCATCGGCCGATCGGGTCTGCATCTGGTAGTACCTCGTCTTTTTCTGACCACACTTGCCACACTTGAAAGCATCCGTCTCGGCCTGATGTAAACAGCAAGAAAAAAATCAAAAGAGGAAAAAAAGGAGGACGCCCGGAAAAAACCGTCAGTTGAAAGCACTGCCGTGGCGGAGAAAACATGGAAACCTATCTCTCTCACCTCGGTTGCAGCAGCACCCTGAGCGGCAAACAAGTTGTGCTTGTCAATCGCTGCTTGCTCTGCCTTGACCACTTCGGATGCCAAGTCCTCTTGACTCATATTCACAAGCTCCTTTGCCGGTATTGTCCCCGATACGATCGAATCTCGCAAGGCCGCATTCGTTGGTTCCCGTAGGTTGAGAAACAATTCTCGAACTCGGGACCGATATTCGTTTCCAGTTGTTCTGTTCATCTTCTCAAATACGGATTGTTCGATTGCTATTGCTCTCTCGACGATGATGTCATTCTCTGGTGAAGGTCAGAGCATCCAGGCGAAAATCAGTTAGCCTTCTCTGCTTACCACATTGAATTTTCGATGCTATAGCCGGAGAAGAGATCCCGGAGCCAGGTCGAAGATCACTCACCTGCTACACTATCAAACGCCAACGCATCGTAATACATCGTCACACCCCGATCACGGACCTTATCTTCCGCCTCTGACGAACCAGGTAAATAGATCGGCTTCAATCCAGCCGGCTTGTCAGTCTTCGCACTTCGCTCGGCCATAGGTTCCGCATTGATGGTCGATAGCTTGCGTTCTTTCGTGCCTGTTGGTACGGGTGATGCCTTGACTGGAAGAGATGTCACAGTGTTGGATCAACGAATCGCTCTCTCTCTGTCGAATTGGTCCATTATGGCCGGACAAGCAGGCCAAAAAAGCATCCCTTGCTTACCAGTTTTGACGCCCTTTCCATCATCCAGCCTACTCTTCTTCCCATCTACAGCAGACGCTCCCTCCTTCTCACCGCCTTCCTCCCTCTTTCTTTTCTTGTTAGCGTCTACCGCCTTCTTCCATTTATCTATGATCTCCGTCGCAAGAACACCGATCTCTTTGTTGGACGACTTCCGGAGCTTGTTGATAGCAGCACCAGCTTTTGAGACCTGATTATGGCCAAGGATGAAAAGAAACCGAGAAGTTAGACCAAATCTTTCTAGGTGAAATGACTAAGCTAATTCGCTCACCCTTAAAACCTCTTCGGACGGTGATGTTTTGTTTGTCAACTCCTTCAGTAAATCGATTGCTTCCTGGACATTAAACAATTGACGAATCGGAACGGTGCAAAGTTCAGCTTAAGAAAAGGGACCTGAGTCCCACAGAATTCAGGAAGTTCCAATCGGACATTATCAAACATACCTGATTTTTCTCAGCACTAATCGAGGCGTTCACCTTCGCCACATGGGACTTTAAGGTGTCGGCGTCCATTCTGGTTTGTACCGTTTCAAACAAAGTTGAGCTCGCAGATGCCGCCTGATAAGGTTGTCGAGCTCGGAAAAACGACTCTCCGAATCGTGTGTCTTTCAATTTTACAAAATGATAATAGATAGTATGGAATTCTCGTAATCTCTAGGCTGACGTCTATCCATCTGAGCTGATGATAACTCTCTCCTTGCTACCAAGCTCAACCTCGTGCGACCTCCACTGTTTCGCAGACGAAGTCGCGGTGATTGTTGATAATGTGACGGCGCGCCTCCAAACGGAATGGGGGCTCAGTGCTTTGTTGAATGACGTGTCAATGAGAAACCCCGCCAGGGGATGGGTTTCGCCGCGTTTGACGGTTTTCGGCGACAGATCAAAACCCAACGCCGTTTCTTTTGAGCTGTGTGCTTATCCTACCTTGTAACACTATACAGCCGAACCCTCCCGGCTGGGTATAAGCACATGGGCAGCAACGTGGTGTTCTCCCTAACGAGAGCGAGGCAGTTCAACGGGATCCTGGAGCAAAACTCTCGGACTAGGAGGTCGGCTCTAGGCAGGACTAGCTTGGTCAAAGAACCCAACGCACTCTCGCTAACCCTCAGATCTTGTTCACAATCTTTTTGCGGTGCAGCATCAACCAGTCCTGAAACTAAGTATCGATCGAGTGCAGCCGGGCTCATTGAACCAACACGCGTGATAAAAAGAAAAGGGGCGATCGCATCATGGATCAGTAGGGTGATTCTTAATCAGGCAATCGCTCGGTCAGGGCGATCGTTTGGTCTCGGGTGGGCCCGAACTTTGTGGCCTTCCTCTCTTGGCGAAATGGCTGGTTGTACAAACCACATTCTAATAGCACATAATCATGGATCACAATTTAGAACTGGGAAGCAAGATGAAAAGGGAAAAACAGAAACGATATAAACGAGGAAGAAGAAGAAGAGCACTTTCTAATCGTGTCGAGCCTTCTTGTTGGCGTCACCTCTGCGAGCACATACAAAGCAAGAGAGCCATTAGCAGATTGTACCTGTTTTTTCTTGTTTCTTATTGATTCGTAGAGGAACTTCCTGGCGATCTGCAACTCACCCGCTAGTGTCCAAACCCCTCTTACCACCCTTCTTTGCCTCGTCCATGAACTGATTCAATCCGAACGGATCATCCTGCTGCATGTCGTTCATTGAGAGACTAACGTCCTTCTCGAACTGAACTGGACCTTCTCGAAGTTCTTGTGTGGCCGATCCCTCGAAACCTTTAACGCCCAAAGCGAATCGATCGTTTGAAAGCGCACTGGTGATTCCCTCTTCGGTACCACCGCCGAACTGTTCATCGTTGGCGTTATTTCCTCGAGGTTTGTAGATAGCTGCGGCAGCTGAAGAGCCGTGGAAAAGAGGTTTGTCGTAGATGTTGTAGCTGTCGCTTTCGCCAAAGTTACCAGAGTATTGTTCTCTGTTGAACAATCGAGAGTCCAATTGAGCTTCCTTGGACTGAGTCGGTTTCGCAAGTCCCAACGCGATCTTCTCAGAGATGTCTCGATTCTGCTCCTTCATCAACATTTTGGCTCGTTGCTCTGTGCCCATGTTGTTCAGTCTCATCTCCCTCTCACGTTCCTTTCTCTTCTCTTTTCGGATCTTGTCCCTCTCTCTTGCTTCTTCATCTTCCGCCTCGCTTTCACTCTCCGATCCAGCAGACGAGGAGGACCTCGCAGTCCTTGACGCCGCCGCGGGCCGAGCCGATCGCTTTCGGTGTTCGTCATCCTCGCCCTCTTCTGAAGAGGCATCACTATCGGAGCCAGACCCGTATCCTGCAAGTCCGACGCCCTTCATCGTAGGTGGAGCATCAGCCGATCCCGAAGCAGCAGCAGAAGGTACAATCCCGTTCCTCTCGTCTCGAGCACGCTGAGCCAACAATCGAAGGTTCTCCTCTTTGGCCGCTTTCTCCTTTTGAGCGAGTCGTTGCTGCATGACCGAACGTTCACGTACTTCTTCTCGAGCGTGTCGGTCGGCGATGTAAAGCGCTTCAGAGAATTTAGCGAAACTATCGTTGATGTGGACCTGTTAGGCGGCGCGGATCGGCAGCATAAGAGGGTTAGCGAACGATTCAATTACGTGGAGGAGACAGATCGACGAAGAAAAGGAGGAAAGTCAGCAAGACACTCGTCAAATATTAATTGCAAGAAACAACACGCATGTAGGCAGCGCTTGAGGCGCGATTCCTGAGAACCAAACAAGAGGGACGAGCCGAGGAATACCCCGCGCACGGCGGGATATTTATTGCCACTTTCTCACTCACATCTTGCAGACCTCTGCCATCAGCGGCCAACCTCTTATCCAACGGGATAGTATAACCTTTATTATTCTTCCAATTACTGATACAAGGCGGGATCTGCCAATCCTTCTGGTCCTGAACGGTCGCTCTTCTCGGGGGGCTCTGAAGCACGGGTGGTGGTGGCTCCGTGTTTGCTTTCGGGATCTTCTTATGTTTGAATCGAGGTGGTTCCAGAGGATCCTCTTGCACCTCTGTCATTTTAATGATCCTCTGTTTACCGGTTTCACTGGTCGAGGCAGGCGTGTACCGGATGTATTCTGATTTAGACGTATCTTTAAGCGCAACCGTTGTCGGTCGTGCCGCAGCAATTCTCCCCGCCGTCAATTTCTCCAGCGCAGCCCTGGTTCGATCCGTCGTACTCTGAACCAAATCCTCAGAAGGCCTTTCCATCTCTTTCTCACGTTCACTCAGCTCAGTCCGTTTCGCAAGTGGAACCAGATCACGATGACTGGACTGCACGTAAGTCCCCTCTCGAGTACCGTATTTCGCAATAGCATCGTATCGGATCTTGCCTTCACTATCAGTTTGGAGAGCGAGCGTCTTGCCGCCGTTGATCGTCTTAACTTTGCCAGCGGCTGTGGATTGCTGAGAGGGAAGAGCGACTTGTAGTTGGACGGGCGCTGAATGTGACTGAGAGGAAAAATCGTCCGATCCAGATGAGTGAATCGGCGGAGGGAGCGATCGAGCAAGTCCGGCCATCTTGAGAGATCAGTTTGATGTATGAATGGGTGGAGATAGGGTATGGGTGATGTTGCTGGTAAAGGAATCAAATGGGCCGTGTAGATGATGGGATTGGGATTAAATAGCCAAGTAGTCGGTTACCGCGAATGTATATTCAAGTGCGATTCCCGAGAAGAGAGAGCGTGATAATCTTTTCTCTTTGCCTAAATCGGTGATTTGTGTCTTTGCGTTCCTTGGCCTAACCTTGTTTCTCTATCTTCAAGGTCGGGAGGGCTAAAATGGATCGGTTGAAAACGATATAATCAACAAAACGATGCGATGGGGCGACAGATATTGAAACCTGAAGACGGGGGGAAGATCAGTGTCGAGGAGCGGAAGGGGGGGAGGCGTGGCGACCGATGATTTGTCTTTCTCATCCTGACCCTCCCTCCCTCCCTCCCTTCCCGCGTGCTCTTCGCCGCCGTAGCCCTCGCCCCCCGCCCCCCTCCCCCGCTTTCCTCCCTTGAGTTCTATTGACCCATCCGCGGGATACCCCATTTCTACCCTTTCTCTGCCTTGTCTCATCACGCTTAGCCCCCCCCCCTTTACGAGTGTCCGCCCGTCCCCCCCAGACTGCGTGGAAGCGTCATCCTTGGGGAGCAGGTCGCGGAGGGCTAGAACGAAACGAAGGGAGGGCCGCGGGGGGGGGGCGTCGATCACCAATATACTTACTGTTCTGCTGTACCCGTTGAGGGAAATAGTAAACCAACATCGTCCTACGTATAGTGAATTTATGGTATTCACACACACGCATGCACGATTCTGCTTGCCACCCAATCTTCTTTTAAATCTGGTCTATGGAGAGCTAGAAGAGAATGGAGGCACAGGAACAAACAAGCAGAAAAGCAAGCCTAGACCATATAACGGAACAAAATCACAATAAAGGATAGATCTTAGGGTGGCTAAAAACCGGATAAATTCAAAACCAACTCCAAGGAAAAAAAGATCCAGGCAATTCATACATTTCCGTCGACAAGATGTCTATCAGTAAGTTTTCAGAATTATTAGTCCATTGTCTTGAAGAGGGTGTAATATGTTATTTCACTGTGACAGTGACTGATCACTTTGAACCATGTCTATGAAACACTTTTTCCCCGTTACTTTTACTTCTCTCTCCTCCTCCTCTTTCCCTCCCATATCGCTCGAATCCGCCCAGACCCATTCGCGGACTCATCCGCCCACCGCTCTCGAGGCCTTGACGATAACCCCTTCGCAGATACTTCTGACCCGAACCCATTCGACGACGATAATTCCGACGACATCGACCTCGAAGGGTACAAGAAGTCCTCTAATGGCTACAGCGCAACATCTGATCCCTCTGCGTACACTGTCGCTGCTTCCAGTTCCGGTGCAGGTGCAGGTGCAGGTGGCGCAGCCGGTGGACCTCCTCCTCCTGGTCCTCCTCTGGGAAATAATGCCCCGCCGCTTCCTATGCAACTCGGTGGAGGAGTAGGTGGTCCGGGTGCTCATCTCGTAGGAGGTGGTATCGGGTCTGTACCTGCTTTCTTGCCGACTGCGCCGATGCCTGGTCGAGAATCGGAACGAGAAAAAGAACGAGTACGGGAACAACGAGAACGAGAGAGAGAGGAAAAAGCGAGAGATATGGATGCTCGTGAACGCGATAGACAACGTGGAGGTCCTCCTCATAACGGTGGCGGTGGCGGTGGCGTCGTCGGCGGTGGACCGGTCTTACCCGTCCCTCAACAAAGAGAAGAGTATCGAAATTACCCAAAGATGGAGATAGGTATGGATGATAAGAGAGACAGAGACATGGGTAAAAACGCTCAAGCGTCGCTCCAACCTCGATTGTCCGAAAGGGACAGAGAACGAGAAAGGGAAAGGGAAAGAGAGAGGGAACGTGAGCGAGAACGAGAACGAGAACGAGATCGAGAGAGGATGCCGCCAATGCAAACACAGCAGGGACCTCCAAGCCACAGACAAAGCCCCGTCCCTCGATCCCCGCCAACCATGTTATCCGATTTAGACCCTGATAGTGTTCCTCGAGAACTCAAGAAAGAAGGTGTGGACTGGTTCGCGATTTGGAGCCCAAAAGTCAAGAGACAACTCGATGTTAACTTGGTTCACGACTTGGTCCACGAGTCCGTCGTCTGTTGTGTTCGATTCTCCGCCGATGGTCAATACCTCGCTACCGGTTGCAACAGGACCGCTCAGATTTACGAGACAAAGACGGGTGTCAAGACATGTGTACTGATCGATGATGCCGCCGCTCCCTCCGGAGACTTGTACATCAGATCAATCTGCTTCAGTCCAGATGGTAAATACCTCGCCACAGGAGCCGAAGATCGTCAGATTCGAATTTGGGATATCGGAAAGAAACGAATTCGTCACCTCCTTCGAGGACATCAACAAGAGATCTATTCCCTCGAGTTCTCCAGGGACGGTCAGTTCCTTGTCTCTGGGTCAGGTGATAGAACGGCCAAGATCTGGGATATGAACAGTGGAAATTGCGTGTTTGATCTTAAGATTGAGGATACTGTCATGGGTGAGGCTGGACCGGTGGACGCTGGAATTACTTCGGTTGCTCGTGAGTGTTTGCGCCTTTAACTCTTTGGCGCTGGGGCGCTCGGTCTCTCTTTCTTTCTCTCAATATGAGTGGAGCTGACAGATTCCTTTTTTTACGCCCTCCGCAGTCTCTCCCGATTCTCGACTCGTCGCTGCTGGCTCTCTGGATACGATCGTTCGAGTCTGGGACACTGCGACTGGACAACAGGTTGAACGTCTGCGAGGCCACAAGGATTCGGTCTACAGTGTTGCCTTCTCGCCCGATGGTGCCACTCTCGTCACTTCATCCCTGGACCGAACTCTTCGACTTTGGGATCTGTCTGGCACGAAACGAGCCGTACAGGCTAACATCAAGGGCGGGCAACCGATCCCGATGGGGTCAGGAACGTGCGCTTCCACACTCAGTGGACACAAGGTGAGCAATTTCAGAGCTGGGCGGGGACCTGGTATAGCTTTCGTGGATCAAGACTGACGTTCCTTATTTTTTCTTGTTACTCTTTTCTAGGACTATGTCCTCTCCGTCGGCGTCACGCCCGATGGCAACTGGGTGGCCTCTGGGTCCAAAGATCGAAGCATTCAATTCTGGAATATGCAAACCGGCCAAGCACAGCTCATGCTCCAAGGTCATAAGAATTCAGGTATGCTTACATCTTCCAACAGGAGAATGGGGCAAATGGCGTCTCAACAGAATCCACCGCTGATACTTCCCTCCTTTGTCTCATCTATCCAGTCATCTCGATCGATCTTGCAAAGAGCGGCAACCTTCTGGCTTCGGGTAGTGGAGATTGCCATGCCAGGATTTGGCAGTACACGATGGTGTAAACGAGAGGATTCATACGAAGGAGCTTTCACACCACTGAGAAAACAGAAATGAAAAACAACAACAAGACGTTTCGTCGGTCATTTTTGGATCGAACACGCTTTCCTTTTTCCATTTGCCCCCCTTTTGGGTTCCCTACCACTTTCGAATTCCCCCCCCCCCCCTTTCTTTTTCCCTGTTTTCCTGCTTCTTTCCATTCTCTCCTTTCTTTGTTTCTATGGGTGCTTCCAGATCAAGCCTTTGAGTTGCTTTTCTCTTTATTGTTAATGGCCACGATCACCCCGCTATGCCATCAACTTCGTTCACTTCTTGGTTTTTTTTGCCCCTACCTGACTATGAAAGAATTCAATGGGCGGTGAGACAGTCCCCTTCTACTACATCTCCCAAAGCGAATTGATCCTTGTTGCCAGTCACGTCGGGGAATCTCGTCCGAAGTTTGCCACGCCACGTTTGACCTATCTTGTCTAGCTACATTGGGAATTCGCTGTATTGGTGGTACCAGTCCGTTGCTTGCGCTGATGTCATCCAAGAGCTATTGCACCACGGCATGACGTCACGGTCACGTTTCCGACCCCCCCCCCCCTCTCCTTATTCTTCAACACCCGCCGTGTTCTTGGAGCTGATTCGGAGGCTCGACCGCGCCTGGACTGAAAAGGCTGCTAAGCCTAACACACCTACCTAGCTTTGGATCGAGACTCCTGGTTAGCTGTCACTTGCTTGGTAGGCCGGTCGATGTCGTGTATATAGACTCAACGAGACCTATATCAAGGACTCCCCCCCCCCCTCTTGTTCCAGCAAGTCGAGCGCCTTGTCCATCTTCACGCACACTTCAAACCTCTTATTGTTCACATTGCAGACCGCAGTATCACTATACACGACAACCTCCAAAGCACACCAATCCAAAATCAAATATCTCCACCTTCAACGCAATGGCCGAAGTCAACATCCCATCCAACGTTCCGGAGCTTTACCACCCCGGTCTCCCCATGAAGACCGTCGAGCAGATGCAGAAGAACATCCCGGGTCACCAACACCCTCTGGACCCTGCTCCGTTGGATGACATCATGCAAGATGGAAGCAAGTACAAAGGTTCCGGCAAACTTGAGGGGAAGAACGCGATCATCACTGGTGGTGATTCTGGAATCGGACGAGCAACAGCCATCTTGTTCGCACATGAGGGAGCGAGTTTGCTCATTCATTACGTTGAGTCAGAACAGAAAGACGCCGATGCTTTGGCCGAACACTTCAAAGTCAATTTCCCAAAGATCAAGATCGATTTCGTCGCAGCAGATTTGAGTAAAGAGAGCGAGTGCATCAAGGTCGCCGAGAAAGCGGTGGCCGTTTTCGGTGGCAAGATCGATATCCTTTTCAACAACGCCGGAACGCAGAAGGAGGTCGAGGATATCCTGGAGCTCGAGAGGAGACAATGGGAGTACGTCTTCAACACCAACATCCACGGTCTCTTCTCACTCACCAAGGCCTGTATCCCGCACATGCCTTGGGGATCATCTATTATTAACAATGCATCTATCAATCGTGAGTTTATACGAATGAGATCGGCTTATCTAAAAATATAAATCGGAAACTGATGCCTCTCGCTCGCTGTCTCGCTCTCATTGCCACATTTCCTCAACCACTTACAGCATTCGTCGGTCACCCCAAGTTACTCGACTACACGTCCACAAAAGGAGCCATCGTCGCCTTCACCCGAGCCCTTTCCAACCAAATCGTGAAAACCAAGGGAATCAGAGTGAACGCTGTCTGTCCTGGACCGATCTACACTCCCCTCGTGCTAGCCACTATGGGAGAGGAAAGTCTGAAAACGTTTGGAACGACAACGGCGATTGGAAGGCCTGGTCAACCCGTGGAGTGCGCTACTTGTGTCGTTTTCTTGGCCGCCGTTGATAGTTCGTATGTGACAGCACAGTGTATTCATGTCAATGGAGGATCGCCTTACTAAACGGTAGAATCCCAAATTGATAAATGTATATGAAAACAATTGCATGCAATTGTTAGAAGGGCAGGCCAACACTCATATCGAGGGACTTGAAGGGGATGGATGGGAAGGTCATTTGGGTAGTGTACCTGGCTAATACTTGCTCTATCGGGGGACATTGTCGTCTAATTCCGACCGTCATTTTCACATACTCATTACACCTTGGAATGATGCGAAGAGGACGTGCGACCATTGGAGTGATGAGGAGAGAAACAATCAAGCTATCCTTCTGGCAACGGTGTGGCTTGTTACGCGGGAATAATGGTTTGTACCATGAAATTACTTGTCTACCAAAGGGATTCCATTTCGTGCTACGGGCTGCAGTTTAGCGAAATCCATAACACGAGCATCGAGAGCTATCAATTTCACTGGCTGCCACTCCTGACGTCCCGTCGAATGAGTACATTCCCTCTGAGCTTATTCTTTCGACACTTGCGCTAACACCGAGTGTATCCATATGTGCGCTCACACCCCGGAGTTCGTCAGGTGTTGTGTCAACCGATACATTTCCTTGCTTGCTACCACACGCAATTTCATCCACATTGTCGTAATATTCCTTCAAGATTGTTGCGAACTGACCTCTTGCTTTAAGTGCTACCACGGGAAAGTGGACTCAGCAAACAAACTGGGATGCCGCACTGTTGAAAAGTACGGTGCCTTTGTTTCTAGACTTACATCTACAAGTAGAATTCTCTCTCAGGTATTCAATGACCCACTTTATCTCAGCCCAAGCTTTAAGAAAATAACGCACGCATAACCATTTCTTTTCGTGTATAGACTCATCCGCTCTCTCACGGTACATATCACCCATTGTCTCTGCCTCTACCTTCTTTTTTTGTAAAGTAGTGATGATCGAGTCCAGATAGGTCTGAAAGTTGTTACACGCATTCTCCATGGAAAGTTGGGAACGTATCCACTTTGGCCCATCCGGATCATCTCCCGTTTGTGCCATCCAGATGACTACTTTACTAATTAGGCCACTTTCGGCTTTCATTTGTCAGTACTGGAAAGGATGGACAGCCCCATAATCTTCGCGGAGATACGGCTGGTGTCGTCTGACATTTTCCTATATGTGAATGATAGTCAGCAGTTGATCAATGACAAGTGATATCAGTCTTTAAGTCTTGTTTGCCTGATGCCGGGGTGCATGCCCAAGAAGCCATTCAGTACCGGGCGTGCTAATTACACTTTGATCGGCAAAATCATCCCCCCCCCCCTAATATATACTGTATGACCTGTTACAGGCTTTTCGGATCCTAAGGATCGGAGAACGATCACAACGGAGGACATTCTTCGGCCGAGATACATTACGAAGAGCAGGAGGAGGGAAATTGGGAAGCGCGAATAGTAACCTTCGGCACATTTCCTTTCATGATAGGAATCCAATTAACGCGGTGGAATTCCCGTAATACGCCTCTGATTTACGTTTGTATGCGCTTCCATTGTTGTTGGGATGTGTCCAAATTTGCACAGCTTGTCACTCTTTTGTCCGAAAGAACCGTCAGAATCAATTTGCCACATATCGCATGTGAAGACAAAGTTTGGCAGGGTTTGCAGATAGGATTTAGGACGAGGTGGGAAGGAGTTAGTACAGAGGGGGCTTGAAAGAAGCCTTCACCCTTCTCCTTGCCCTTCTCGTCCGAAACGAAGATCCTTTGCCTTTTGTGAGGCTTACGACTAAATCTTTACCTTCCATGGACCGGGAATAACGGTGGCGCTTCGCCGAGTAGATTCGATGTCCGAATCCTCAAGAAACATCTTATGGGCTGACCAGCTCCAAGATGTTCGAAGTGAGGGAGAATAGAACCTGTGCTAGAGCGGCTGCTGTCGCATGCACATGACCGGTCGCCAGCCAAGCACCTGTTTGGCAAATCACGGGATGGGATGGGAAAGACGAAAGACAAATTTGAGGCAGGTTTGCTTCTTGGCATGAGAGCAAAAAGGGGTCGCCATCTGAGCCGGAAGGAGTGGTGTGAGACGATTAGAAGGGGAATAAGGCCGCGAGTGGTTTTCCGTTCTCCTTTTTGTCTTCGCCTCCGTCTTCGGCGATGACGTGCTCAGAGACGACGGTAGTCGTTTTCTCCTTGCGCTGTAAATATACCGCTGAGGAGAAATTTCTGATTGGTTGCCAGTCTGAATGACAGGCTGGCGCAGAGGTATCATACTGATGACTAGAAGAGGCCGACGACGTCCCCTCCACTCGGTACGTCCGAATCCGACTCAGCCTGTCAGAGGACGCGACGGAAAGGGAAATTGAGTGCGGTTCGATGTCCCATGAGACGACGAACACAACCTGATGCGTGATCTAGGTCTCTCTTTGTTGTTACCGAGAAATTCCAGCAAGAGCTCGACGGAGATGGTAAGGCGCATGGAGGACGTTCAAACTGTGTAGTTGTCGAAGACCCTTTTCTTCTTCAAGCTCGCCACACAACGCGATTGCGACCGAGTTTGATTTTGAGCAGGGGATTGAAAATGAAACACAGTGAGCGACGACGACATGCGATTTTGTTTAAGACCAACGAATGGTTCCTCGGTTTCTTCTAATCTTGCCAACTCCTCTTCCTCTTTGTCACTGTTCTAAGCGAACTTATCGAAACCAGGGGTGCAGAAACCGCCCAATTTCCATTGCAGCCTCGGCAACTGCGCATCCGACCGAGCGTCTTTGCTTGTCCAGGCTCGAAGCATCTCAAGTCTCTCTCTACGCAATGGCATAGCAAGATGTCGATTGATAAGAAGTGAGCAAGAGAAGGGGGGGTGTACCTCTCTATTTGCATTACCCCCCCCCCCCCCCCGCCACTCCTCCTCTTCCTTCCCTCGTCTTTCTGTGCCACCTCTTCTGGCGCCATACACGGATCTTTCCGAACGGAGAGTCAATCAAGATGGAGATCCAGTCAGCATCCACCTCGCAATACCCAGATCTTTCTTTCCTTTTGGTTTACAGTATCTGGCAATAGACTATCGTTCCTCTCCAGCTGACTGTTTCAGCGAAGCACTCCCGCGCATCCTGTCCCTGCTTAATCGTGGCTCCCCAATGTACGACATCCGATTGTATCCCGGAAGACGGCAGGCGAACGAAGCAAGAAGCACAGCAATGTATACGATAGACAATACGCACGGGATGAAATGACAAGGGAGTGTCTGAGCCCTCCGGCTGTTGTAGCTGAATGTCGATGAACATGCATAAATCTACGCTGATCCATAAGAAAGAGACAAAGAGAAGTAAACACAGTGCGTTGGGGGAAGGTTTCAGAGAAGAATGACACATGTTCATCAGACGGGGGTTGGTGGTGAGGTGGTGATGGTGGTGAAGGTATGAGGTGTGATAAAGCGGTTGAGAGAAGCGTGGGGCATGAAGAAAAAGGTGGTCGAAGAAGGGATCAAGAACCAATGGCAAGGAAAAATAAGAAATTCGTATTTTTCCCTCGTGGGTGAATCATGTCTATCTTCATCGCCCCCCTCAATCGTGTCGTGTCCTAAAAAAGCTGTCTGCAAATTTACTCCTGGGGCACCTCGACGGAACCGTCGTCGATACCCTCGATCACGTCGTGAGGGTTCTTGCCGTCAACGGTGCAACCAACGGACTGGGCGGTACCAAGGATCTCCTTGACGGTACCGGACAACTCCTTAGCGAGAGACTTGTGGGCCATCTTTCGAGCGATCTCGACAATCTCGTCCAAAGAAACGTTACCAGAGTGCTTGATGTTCTTCTCCTTCTTTCGGTCTCGGACGGGCTCGTTGAGCGCCTTGATGACCATGGAAGAGGCAGAGGGGACAACGGAGACCTTAGCTTGACGGTTCTGGATAGTCAGCTGGACGGTAACTCGGAGACCCTTCCAGTCACCGGTAGCCTTGGCGATGTCTTCTCCGACCTTCTTGGGGGACTGTTGGGTGTAAGTAGGTGATGGCGCAGTGACGAATGGCGATTTTATAGGATGAAGGTTATTGATGAGTGAGACGATGAGAGGGGGTTTGAAGAGAACGAATACACATGACACAATCAATGAAGAAGCAGGAACGAATGTTCAGTTAGCCAACCATTGTAATCTTGCTGTGTACCCTGCCGCAGACAATGCGTTCCATCATCCTCCGTATTCAACCCTCAAACCAAGCAGAAACCCAAAACGATAGAAACAAGCCACTCACAAGACCGAGAGGACCGATCTTGGGAGCAAGAGCGGAAGAAGATCCGACCTCACCACCGGTAGCCCGGAGGTAGATGATCTTGATCTCGGTGGGGTCCATCTTGGGAGGCATGGTGGGCAGGTGTTGTTATCTTTTTTTTTTTGGGAGGAAGGGGCTGTATAGATTTTGAGTACGGTGTAGGCGAGATCGTAGAGGTTTCGTGGATGGTAGGAAAAAGACGATTGAGGTATCGGAACCGGTGTTGAGAGATGAAACGAGGAATAGACAGGTAGAGAAGAAATGAAGTCAGTTCCAGTTACTTTGGTACGCATTCCAAAAGATTCATTCCATTCGTAACGCCGCCGTTCCTGCTTTTGATTCCTTCTTCGGTTGGCCCAAGCTCAACGGAAATCCGTTTCCGATTCTCAATCTTGCTCTTAATTCGCCGATTCCCAATCTGCCATTGAGATGTCGGTTACCCCAGACCCGCTCCCCTGGTAACAAAGCCCAAGCACGACCAGAATAAATGCCCCTCTGTCGTTTCGATGCGGTTGGCCCATTCTTCACGATGCCACCTTCGTCATGCATTGACAATCAGACTCAAACTTCCGCCTTCCCGTCTTTCTCTAGGTCGTATTTTCAGGGCCTAAGTTGACCTTTTTTTCTGACGTTGATAGCGGTCGATCCATCCTTTCCTTCGCACCTCCCTCCTTCGCATATCTCACGCCGGCTTTCTCACACCTCCCACCACCATTGGCACTACTGCTCCTGCTCTCCACCACGCTTAACACTTCACATAGCCTCCCATTCCCGACAACTCAGCCTCCAGCTTCATCTCGACATCTCCCCCGGCCCATGTCTGTTTTTGTCTTGTTTTCGCCCCGTCTCTCGGACGACCGATTTAAGATAAGAAGACAGAGCCAGTTAAAAAGGCCAGAGTGTCCATCGAGATAAACCGACGAGAAGACCGATTGTACGAGGTCGTGGAGCGTATGTCGAGAGCGAAGAAACCGTCCGACCGGAATGAGAAATAGAACGTAGCGAGTTTTGATTTGATTTGAACGAAAGAGACAGATTGATACCCACGGGATACGATGATCGAAAAAGTTGACGAAGAACGATTTATGCCGAGTAAGAAGGGAAAGAAAAAAGAAGAACAAAAATCAGGTGGTTTTTTTTGATACGACAGGATCTACATTCAGCATTTGTTTTCTCTCGGCGCCGTTCAGAAACCTCTCCCTCGCGACACCACCAACACCACCTACTGATCCAGCCAAGGCATTCCCCAGCCTACAGAGACCCTACGGAACGAGCCCGAGTCCACCACTAGGGATCGGATTCGTTCCAAGGTCCGTCCATCAGCCCCGCCCCTTCAGTCGCCAACCAGGAAAGACGAGGTGGACGGACCCATGCATGCCCAGCAGGTAAGGTGACGGGCGAGAGTGCAACGTTCATAGTCTACTGTGCTTGTCTCTCCAATTTCCTTGCCCCATCCCTTAGTTCTCCCAGTTGCTCTCTCCTTGTGTGTGTTCCCCTTGTCCACCCACCCCCAGCCACAACATACGTCCTCCGCCCGCCCACTCCAAACCCTCAGCTCACCCCTCGACTACCTCAACCTCAAACTTCCTTCGACAGACCCTGTCACGTGATCGGGCACAGTGCCCCTCCCCCTGCCAAACGATTGGCGCCCCCGTCCGCCACGCCGCGCCTCCCCTCGCGCAAGGGTCGGGGACGTAGGGAAAACCCCATGGCTATCGGGATTAAGGATTTTCCACTGTTTTCTCCGATGGGAAAATTTCTACTTCTCCTCCCCCCCTCTCTTCTTGTGCCTCTCGCATCCGCGACCGAGTCCAGCTCCTCTCACCTGCCCAGAATGTCACGCGTTCGCGATCCCTCCAGCCGGGGCAATGGGAAGGGAAAGAAGAGGGGAGGAGAGGGGGGGGGGGGGGGAAAGGCTTCACGGGACAAGAGGGGCCAACCCGAATCTGAGCCAGTGAGTAACATTGGCTAGCCACGACTTCCCTGTTTCTCCGCGCACCCTGCCGTTCCCCTCCTTCCAGCCAGCAAAAGTCAGAAGCTTGAGACGGTGAATTGGCTAACGTTCTAGGGCCCCCCTCCCCCCAGCCCCAACCACCCTTTACACCCTTTGTGTGTCAACCAGGCGTTTGCTAACCCTCTCGCCTTTGTCCAATCTCACATTGTCACCCAATCCGACTTCCACCTCGACCTCCTTCACTCAGTTGTCGACTCTCTCACCTCGGCTCATCCCATCCTCCTAGCCTCACTAACCCGCAGCGTGCCAACCAACCCATCGATCTCCTTACAGTTTGTGAGTGGGTGGGGTGCACCATCGCGCTATCCTACTATCCATCGATCCCTGTTCTCTCTTCGTCACGCATTCAAACAAAGGTATAGACATATTAACATCCTCTTCTCTCCACCTCATTGCAAGACCCGTTGAAATCCCCTTCTTCTTCTCCCCAGCACCACTTCTCCTCTTCCATCCACAAAAAAGAAGAAGACCAGCATCACTCATCATGGCTGAGCAATTGATGTACAAGGGCTCCCTCGAGGGCCACGGAGGTTGGGTTACCGCTATCGCTACCAGCTCCGAGAACCCGGACATGCTCTTGACTGCTTCTCGAGGTGCGTCGTCTCTATAACTTTCTTGTTTTTCTGCTTTCTTTTCTCTGTCTTGCTCTTCTCTGGGCTTTCTTGCCATTCCGTCTTTTGGTTGTTCTATTTCGGCGTCTTTCTCTCTTGTTTTCTCTTGATTCGTTTTGTTCGTGCTTTTGCCTTTTTCTTTTTCTTCTCTCCCTTCCGAGTCAAAATGTCAAAAGTCAAAGGATCAGTTGGAATTTGCAAAGTGGATGATTGGATGAACATTTTGGCACGTCGGAGAAAAAACACCCCGATATCAAGATATTACAACATTCGACGAAATCACGTTCATCGCAAGCAAATCAACCCAAACACGGACACACACGTGCTGTCTACTCACCGATCTCGACGTTTTCCTCCATTTTTGAAGAACGTTTTCGAGACTCGATCCGATCTTAGACAACAGAAGGCAGGAAGACCCTCACGGTGTAAGAAGCGAAGGAGAAGAATGGCAAGACACAACTAAGTCGATTGGGGTTTATGGAGGATGTCAAATATGGAGCAGTTTGACGGATGACAGATCGCAGAAATTGAGACGGAACGAATCACCCCGAAACCAATGGATGTATGGCTTTGCCGATTTTCGGTGTCTTACATACACCAGTTCCTTTGAGGGTGGTTTCCTTCTCTTTGGGGGGTTTCGTGGTTTTCATTTCAGGCTGCGACTGGGGATCTTGTTTGGCGACAAGGATTGGATCATCTTTTGGTTGATTGTTTCTGATCTGAAATGACCCTGTGAAACCTTTCAAAATCATCTGTGCTGACTCTGCTCCATTTGCCTGCCCTCCCTCTCCTTACAACCCACAGACAAGACTGTCATCCAGTGGCAGCTCACCCGAGACTCGGACTCCGAGTACGGTTTCCCCAAGAAGGTTCTGCACGGTCACAACCACTTCGTGTCTGACGTCGTTGTTTCTTCCGACGGCCAGTTCGCCCTCTCCTCCTCCTGGGACCACACTCTCCGATTGTGGGACCTCAACACCGGTTTGACCACCAAGCGATTCGTCGGTCACACCTCTGACGTTCTCTCCGTCTCTTTCTCCGCTGACAACCGACAGATTGTCTCTGCGTCCCGAGACCGATCCATCAAGCTTTGGAACACCCTCGGAGAGTGCAAGTTCAACATCGTCGACGATGGTCACACCGAGTGGGTCTCCTGTGTTCGATTCTCCCCCAACCCGATGAACCCCGTCATCGTCTCCGCCGGTTGGGACAAGGTCGTCAAGGTGAGTCGCCAGTTCTGCCCCACCAAAGGCTTTCCAGATCTTTTTCTTGTTTCCCTTTTCGTTTCGTTTTGTCCTTTCTTCGATACCTTTTTTCCATCCCGCGTACCTCCTCAATCACCACTTTCCCCCACATTGTCCTATTTCCTTCCATTTGAGCTACTACCCGGCTGTCACGAAAGATGAACAATCTTTATATATTTGCTACTTCAGAGGGGTGAAACAGACCCGATGAGACAAACCATTATCACCAAGATCTCTGACGACATTAAGCCCACACCTCATTTTTGAGATAATTACTTTTCTTTGAATCCCTTTTACTTTTGCCCTTTTGTTACTTGGTGTGCAAAATAACACGATTACGTCGGGAGCCAACGCTGATCATATCTTTGCGTTTCTCCATTTCTCGCAATATTAGGTTTGGGAGCTCAACAAGTGCAAGCTCAAGACCAACCACTACGGTCACACTGGTTACATCAACACCCTCGCCGTCTCCCCCGATGGATCCCTCGCCGCCTCCGGTGGTAAGGATGGTATCACCATGCTTTGGGACCTCAACGAGGGCAAGCACCTCTACTCCCTCGAGGCCGGAGACATCGTCAACGCCCTCGTCTTCTCCCCCAACCGATACTGGCTCTGTGCTGCCACCTCTTCGGGTATCAAGATCTTCGACCTCGAGTCCAAGTCCATCGTCGACGAGCTCAAACCCGACTCCCTCTCCAGCGACAACCTCAAGAGCCCAGAATGCCTCTCCCTCGCTTGGTCCGCTGACGGTCAGACCCTCTTCGCCGGTCTCTCGGACAACACCGTCCGAGTCTGGACTGTCGTGTAATCCGTTCTCGCCCCCCACACTAACTCTCACCCACACGACACGATTGTTTTTTGGCTTTGTTGATGATGAACTCCATGACACATCAATGAATACAAGACTCCCCCAAAAGCGCATCTTTCGCAGTCCACTTGCAGGTTTCATTTTTGCCTCTGCTTCAAAGATTCATTCCATTCTTTCGTTTAGACCTCTGCTTCGTTTCGTCTCTCTCGAAGCGGAATCTTGTCTACTTGGTCTCTAAGAAACCCCCTTCCCGTGCATCTCCTTTTTTGACCTTCTCGTTCCTCTCCTCTTAGCCAGTCCATGGGATCGCGCACGGTTACCCGATACCATCAAATCCTCCATCCATCCCTCCACCGCCCGCTTTGTTTGACTGGCGTGGATTAACGGCCCAATGACCATGTGCGAGAGAAGACCATAGGCGAGAGAAGGAGCCAGGAATCAACGATTGAGTCCATAGTTGGATGGATGGAGGTCAGAGCAGAGAACGGAATGGATGATTGAGTGGATGACGTCGAGAGATCACAGATGTGAATCTTGTTTCGTTGTCGCGAGGGCTAGTGTTGCTAGTGTGAGCTCCCCCCAGTATGATCTGCAGAAAAGACTCGAACTGTCTTAGCAACGTTGGACATCCTAGACTGATGGATCTTTGGGAGTTGCCGTCACAACGATATCAGAGTAATTACGATGACGCCAAGGTGGTTTCTGCTTTTTCTATCCATCAACATCACAGTTCTCCAACGTTTCACGTGTACGCGCGGTGGTATTTAGTGATTCGCTGAAGGGCATTGTCGCCGCGTCCATTCCATTTCAAAGACGAGCTAAGGGAGGAGAAGGTCGTGACAGAACAACGCACAGCGGTTTGACATTTAGCATCTACTCCATTTCAAGCAGCAATCATCCAAAGTACTCCTATAGAAGGGGAAAAGTCGCACACCTTCTTATCTCCTTTTGATTTAGGATTTAGCGCAAAACGTGACAAAGACACAAGCGCATCTCAGGCTACGCAGCTCCTGGACTCCAGGCACACACCACGACCTACTTCCTCCAACTAGGATCCCCCCCTGATTGCTCGTTCACCCGTCTTTCTTCCACTGGGGGAGGAATTGTCTCCCAAAATGGACTCCCAAATGCAATCGACAGGGTACGAAATGCCACCTGCACCATACCCACCTTCGGATGCACCATCGGCACTCCCACACCTGGAGCCAAAAGTCAAGCAAGAAGTCGAAGAAGAAGATGTTAAACCGACAATTGCGGATGCGCCGTTTCATGCTGTATCAAACATGCCTCCTCCCGATCTACCGAATGCTAGCTCTTCTTCTGTCGGTGCTGACGCCACGGCTAGTCGGCGTATTATCAAACTCAGTCTCAAACCAACACCTAAAGCTGTACCCAAAGCGATGGATTCCGTAGGCCGACGGAAGCTCACCCTTCGTGGTGGTCCTTCGACCTCGAATTCTAGCTCTCAACAGAGACAAAAACCACGTGCAATCCGCTTCGTAGCTCGAGGTGGTCAAGTGCACCAAGCTGGGAAAACGGGTTTAATATTTGGAGAATATAATAGGGATCTAGATGAAGAACCAGCAGCGAGTGAACCACTTGTCTTTGAGGAACAATTTATACTGAGGGTGCTTCCTGAGATGTTGGAGGGGGATAAGTCTAGCGAGGAAGGAGGGGCAAAGGGGTTGAAGGAGATGGTCAAGGCGAAGAAGGAGATTGAAGGTTTGCAGATAACGTTTAAAGGTGCGTCTTAGGTTGCGTCTTCCGGGCTCTAGACGACTCAAGCATCCTCGTCATATGAGACCAGATGCCACACTTGGAAATTGCGTTGCTGATACTATGACTACGACCACAAATTTCTGACCCCCGCAGATAAACGGAAAGCAGTGGTGACCCACGGGAGAAACAAGTACTCGGCCCGTTTAGTCGATCTTCCTACTATGATTGAAGGTCATAAGACACTGGATCGGAAGAGGACGTTCAAAGTGGCCGATATTTCTCAGGTGAGGACCGGCTTCTAACCTGTGTTGGATTTCTCGCAATTGCCTTACAGATTTAACTCATCCTTTATCCGTCTTCTATCCCCCTTACTCCTTTCCCCCCGCTCTCTTTCTGCCGCGCCGCGCCTGCCTCACTGTGCTCCGCTCGCTACAGATGCTAATTGTCGAATCACGAATCGAATCCGAATCCAGTCTTCTCCACTCGCACTCATCCCCTTCCTCGCATCTCTATCCTCACGGCCTCACTCCCCCACTTCGATATGTCAAAAAACGACGTTGGCGGAGAAGGCAGAATAATGCTAGAGAAAAAATGGTGCAGGATGAGGTGGGACGTCTTTTGGCGGCTGATGAAGCGAGCGAGGCGGTTGTTTTGGAGATGGTGGATCCCGGGGAGGTGGAGACGCCTGGCGGTGGAGGGGAGGGGGAGACTCCGAGAGAGGAAGATGAAGGAGAAGGGGGCGAGGTTGATGGACATCGGACCAGAAGGCGGAGGAGAGAAGGGACCGGAGATGAGGATGATGAAGATAGCAGTGACTACGATGAAGAAGATGAGGACGGGGAGGGGGAAGAAGGTAGAGACGGAGAAGGCGATGGTCAATCCGTGTTCGGTGGTACAGAGGCCAGTGGCAACGACTTTGACGCCGATCTCGCCGCAGCACTCGCTGGATTCCAAAATGACGAGGAAGACGACGAGAATGAGAATGAGAATACCGATATGGACAAGGAAGACGATATGGACGAGGACGAGTACGAAGATGAAGACGAAGAGGACGAAGAAGAGGATGAGGAGGAGGATGAAGTGCTCGCGAACTTGAAACAGCAGTTGAGAGCGTATGAACAAGAGGTTCAGGACTTTGAACAGGTCGTAGAGTCGGCTACACAGAATTATAACGGGGCGAATCCGTTGTTGAGGGTGAGTTCTGGGTCTGCTTTGTCCTGGATGGTGATTTGCAGAGTCAAAACAATAAAAAAAAATGCCGATGGCGAGGCAAGTAACGTAGACGTCCCTCCACCTCGGACGGCGACTAGGCTCGGCCCCAATAAGATCATCCTCTCTGACCCCCATAATTGTGCCATTCCCTTGCCCCTCTCTTCCCCTTTCCTCCATTTCTAACAACTTCCCTCGTTCTTTGTTTTGGCTGGCTGATTCACTGACTCACTCACCCACTCAAATAATCACCTCCCCCGCTCCCCCGCCCCCCTTTCTTGCTCATCTCTTCCGTCTCACTCGCTTCACTCGCTCGCCTTCAGAAAACGCTCCTTCCCAAAATCCAACGTGCACAACAAGACCTCGCCTCGCGTCGTGAGCACGTCGCCCAAACCCAAGCGCAGATTGATGAACGCATGCATGCAAAGACGGCTGCGAGGGGGAGTGAGGGTGCGGGTGTGGGTGCGGGGGAGGGGACGCATCCGGACTCGAAAGACATACCGATGGAGGGGGAGGACACGGACGTGAGAGAGGGCGTGCAGGAGGACGAAGAAATGGGTGTTGACGTACGGGTGATGTCTGGCCCTCCCTCAGGCTCAGGTCCTGGTACTGGTCGTGATGATGCTCAACGCCAACAACGACGACGACTTCAAGAGGACAAGCAAGGTGGAGTCGTCCAAGGCCGAGAACGAGTTCACGAAGACGCAGCGACCAACGCAGAAGGAGCTGACGAACAGGAAGATGAAGAAGAAGATGATCTGTTCGGTGAGAACTCTGACTCGGGTTCGAACAAAGCCGGCGATGGCGATGGCGATGGCGATTCAAACGTGGACGTGGACGAAGACTCGAACGAGGACTCACACGAGGACGAAGGATCAGCCGACGAAGATGATGGTGAAGAGGACGACGGTCGAGATGCCCCACAGTCGCAGTCACAGTCACAGTCACAGTCACAGTCACAGTCACAGTCACAGTCACAGTCACAGTCACAGTCACAGTCAAGAGAAGAATACACACGAGGACCGAAACAGCAAGAACAGGGACAAGAAGATATCGAAGCTCCCGACGATGATCTCAATCTCGGTGCATCGGCATCGGCACCGGCACACGCACCGGCAGCTGTCCCCTATCAATTCGGCTTCGAGTACGACGAAGAAGATGACGACAGTGATTAGTTGGATATCTTGTATTTCATCCCTTGTACTGGATAGTTATGATCCATTGGAAAGGTTGGGAAACAATCACAACCGAGCATGGATGGCAGCAGATTGCGGATTGCGTTTCGGACATCGAATGTGGGTGATTGACATGAAATGGAGATGGAACGGGTGAGTGACGTGAGAGAACACACAGCAAGGAAATAGGAAATAACACAAGTGGACGATAGATTCGTAGCTATTCATACGTCCAACACGCGCAAAACGTGAAAAGGATTCAAAGTGAGCATGTAACCCGACCTTTTCAGGGTTAACCAACTTTTTCTTTGAGATGGATTGAATGCACATCCATATTTCGGTAGGGGTCGCGCTTATGTAAAACGTAACCCAGAACAAAGGTCAGATGGGGAATCAACGTATATAAGCCTGGGTGCGTGGACTCGCGTGTTTCACGTGATGACGCACCCACACCAAGGGCCGTTTTGGGATTGATATAGAAGGGGGAGAGAGAGAGGGGGGGGGGGTTTAGTTCGGCTTGGGAGATTGAAAGGGGACGCGCGTAGGAAGAGAGGAAGTTTCGAGGGGAGAGTGAGTAGTCACTGAGTGAGTGAGGTGAGGAGGAGGAAGGAGTGAGGGATAATCGCATACACACAGCCCCAATGCCTGCCCTCCCCCCCCCCCCGCGGCCCCCAACCCCATCCGGGAACTGAGAAGGGGGGGGGGGGGAAGGGGGGGAGTGGGTTCGTGAATGAAACGACGGGGAAAACGATGGATGATGAATGGAGGCGACGAGGAAGGGGGAACGACGACGACGACGACGACGCGAAGGAAAGGAAAGGGGAAGGCGGAAATACGCGGTCCAAGCTTTGGCTCTTGCCCCGTTCGGGCCCGGAAAACTTGCCCCCCCCCTCCCTCCTTTCCCCCGGTGATTCGCCCGCCGATTTGAGAATTGGGGAACTGCTAGCGTCGTTCACACCCAACCACGGATCAGGGAAATGTCAGATCCCATAATCTCCTCTTTCAATCGTATCAATCACAATCGCCAATTGACATTCCCATTCACCGGTCGAACAGACGGGGTCCAAGGCCAGTCAGTGGAAGGTTGCCCACCATACGAGACTCATGGTTGCCGACGGATGCAAGGTACTGCCTGCCTAGAACGTTTTGCAAACGGACAAACAGGACTCGCTCCAGGTTCAACTCGAGTCTTGTGTTCCGATCCGATTGCTGTAAAATAGCATCAATCCCTTCCATCCACCCGTCCCAGATCTCAGCAGAGGCGATCATCGGGACAATTGAAGTGTCAGTAAGATATAGACTAGAACAGGACAGGGTGGAATAGCATTCGAGTAAGCAGGGCAAAAACAAACCAATTGAACGGAATCGATCAAATTTCCGACCAAGTCAATTTCTTTCTACCTATCTTTTTCTTCGACAGGACACTCTTCACGTCTTGATCGCACCAGAGGTTTCGATCTACCGTCTTTTCAACTCGGATTCCTCCACTTCATCTCAAACAAAGCCGATCGCTTGTCCGCACCTTGTCGCCATCATCGCTACGAGCTTCGGAAAAGCACCGGACCGGACGGCCTCATCTATCCCCACAAAACTTACCGGTTTTGATTTCCTCTGGCATCGACATCAAACTTCGCAATCTCCAATCTCCCGATCCCACTTTAAAAGCCCTCGGTCGTGATCGTCACTGTCACATCCAGCCACAAACCCCCCTCCGGCTCACCTCCCCACACACCGTCCCCTTCACGTATCTTCACCCCCTTGACTCACCGCCCTCCTTCCCACCAACATGCCTCGCCGTGATACAGTCCGCATCCTCCTAATCGGCGATGACAACGTTGGAAAGTCAACCATCATAACGTCCTTGATCAAAGAATCTTTCGTCTCCAACGTACAGCATGTCGTCCCCGAAGTGACCATTCCGCCAGAAGTCACGCCCGAGAACGTGACAACCACCATCGTGGACACATCTAGTGCAAGTGACGCTGCTAGTAGGGCACATCTACTAGGACAGCTGGTGAGAGCTCATGTGATTTGTCTGGTTTATAGTATCAGTGAGCCAGCGACGTTTGAGAGAGTCGCAGAGTATTGGTTGCCGTTGTTTAGGAGGGAGGGAGTGAATGTGAGTTCTGCCTTATTTTTGCCTTCTTAGTCTTCCGCTGCCTCTGTTGCTTCTGGATTCTCCTGATTCCCCCATTCAGAACGCAAACACAACAACACCGGCCGAGACGGTGAAGAGACAAGCTGACCTTTCGATCTCACCCATCTTCATTGTCCAATCTGATCGCTGTCTGACTTTCATTGCTCTCCTTCCATCGTCAATTCAAATCATCGCCACTCTTCCCACCCTCCTCTTCATCTTATTACCCTCCTTCCAATCCCAAATCTTTATCTGGTCGCTCCGGTACGCCCTCGTTCTTCTCACCTGCCTCGCTCCGCTCGCCGCAGGTCCCCGTCATTCTCGTCGGCAACAAGATCGATCTCCGGGGCGGCACCGTCACGAATTCTGCTCTCGAAGAAGAGATTGCACCTCTCATGCGAGACTTCAAAGAGATCGAGACGGTTATTGAGTGTTCTGCGAAATTACCGTTGAATGTGTCAGAGGTTTTCTATTTTGCTCAGAAAGCGGTGTTGCATCCGACGGCACCGCTGTATGACTCGAGGGAACATGTGAGTTTATAGCTTCGTCTTCCTCTTTGTTGGGTTTTCTTTATCTATTTGGAATTGTCTGAGGGTCGCTGGGCGAGCGGGCCATCAGAGGTTTCCCACCCAGTCTGTGACGTCGTTGTACCCTTGCTGTCGGTGATGTTCTCTGGCGATAATTTCGGTCCTTAGGGCGAGTGACCTCGTCTTCTAAAGATTCTATCACCCATTCATCTTGGACCCAACGGTCATCATGCAGGACAAAATGACGCGCAAACCCACGAGACACCTCGCTAACCACCCATCCTGTTGCTCCACCCCCAGATCCTCAAACCGAAATGCACTGAAGCGCTTCGTCGAATCTTCAAAGTCTCAGACATCGACAAAGACGGGCTTCTCAACGCGAATGAACTCAACCAATTCCAACAAAAATGTTTCTCTACTCCCCTCCAATCACAAGAACTTGAAGGGATCTTGGATCTCGTTCGTGCTTATGATCCGACTTGCGTTCAACCTGTGCTGGGGAACGCACCGAGCTCGAGCACGACGCCTTCTGAGGGTATCTCGGAACTTGGGTTCTTGTATTTGCATACTATATTCGTACAACAAGGAAGGATGGAGACGACTTGGACGGTACTAAGGAAATTTGGGTACGGAGAAGGATTGGATCTAACGGAGGATGTGTTGAGTCCGAGGTGAGTCACAGTGCCCTTTCCCTCCGGACCCCTCCCCTCCCCCCTCTTGTGCCTAATGTCGCGAATCATCGCTGAGAATATGATCTTCGACGTGCCAGATTCGACGTTCCCGCCGACTCCTCCGTCGAGCTATCCCCGCTCGGTTATCAATTCTTCACCGACATCTTCGAAGCCTACGACCGTGATCAAGACGGAGCACTTTCTCAAAGCGAGCTCGATGATCTCTTCTCGACTTCTCCCGGAAACCCGTGGCTACCACAGGGATTCCCAGATACCACCATCACGGATGATCAAGGCAAAGTGACTCTTCAAGGCTGGTTAGGACAATGGAGTATGACGACGTTGCTAGATCATCGGACAACATTGGCTTATCTTGCTTATCTCGGGTACAACTGTTCTCCTTCTTCTCTTGATCTGCCAACAACGACGGCGCTGAAGGTGACAAGACCAAGGAAACAAGAGAGGAGGCAGAAGAAAGTGACGAGGAACGTTTTCCTTTGTTATGTGCTTGGAGCAGCTGGATCGGGAAAAACAAGTCTGCTGAGAAGTTTCGTCAATCAGGGGTTTAATGGGGATGTGTATGAGCCAACGAGTAGGGTTGTGAGCGTTGTGAATTCGGTTGAGATGGGAGGAGGAGAGAAGTACCTAGTGGTGAGTGGGCAGGAGGCCACGATCAGCGCCTTTTCAACACGGTTTTCCTCACTTCTTAAATTGATACATTTGCATCCTTGTCCAACCCCCATCCCATTATTTTTCCCTCCCAGCTGCAAGAATTCGGATCAAAGTACGAATCAGAAACCCTACGCAACCATCGCAAATTAGATCAAGCAGATGTGATCATCTACGTGCACGATTCATCAGACCCTAATTCTTTCAGTTATATCAGTAATCTTCGACAGCAGTATAGTCTTGATCATGTTCCGAGTATATTCGTGGCTACGAAGAGTGATATGGATTTGGCACAGCAGGTGAGTGCACTCGATGCGAATCTTTTCCTTTTCTTTTTTTCTATTTCTAGCGCTTTACGTTTGCAGCCATCTCATCCCTTTCCTCTTTGTCGCTTCTCGCGTTGCCAGCGCCACGAAGTCCAACCCGACGTCTACGCGCGTCGTCTCGGTCTCCCCGTTCCAATGAGTATCAGCGTCAAACTCGGTCCCGTCTCCAACCTCTGGACAACGATCACTCGAATAGTTGCACTTGAGCCTGCGTCTGCTATCCCCCGAGATCCAAACCGGCCCAGTGGAGTCAGCTTACAGAGAATTGCTCTCTGGGTTGGGGTCGGGACGCTTGGAAGTGGGTTGGTGGTAGCCGTTGTTTGGGGCGTGATGAGGCATTATGGTGTGAATCCATTCCGATTGCTTGGAGGTGGTGGTGCCGGTAAGGGTGCTGGGCGCTCAATCACAGGTGCGACATCTTCAAATGGAGTCGTAGGGAGCGAAGCAGGGCGATCAGCTCTTGGTGGTGCAGGTGTTGGAGTGGGACTTTCCGGCGTGAGTGGATGGTGGAGTCGATGGTTTGGAACCAGTGGTGGTGGATTAGGAAAGACCGAGCTGTAATTATGACTCGGGGATTCGGAACTAATCTAGAAACAAACAGGAAAAGAGGAGACTATACCACTCTCATATTTAAGGGGTTATGATCCAATCACAAATACATACAACATAGAAACCACAAATTACACATTACATTATCCACTGAAAGGAGCTACCGTGATGGATGTTCCGTGTCGCCACTGCCAAAAGCCAAGCAAACTAGGAAACACGTGAAACCCATTTTGCCTCGCCGCCGTGCATGACTCGGGTCCGGTGCAGAAAGGGTGCCGTGTCGCTGCCGTAAGCAGACCGGGCAGAATGTTAGGTAATGACCCTTTTCGCATCCCTGCGTACAGTGACGTGTGGGGCTAAGCCATCTCCGGGGGTCCAGGGCAAAAGGCAAGTAGGATAGGGCCTGCTGTCCCTAGTCTCGGTAACAACGACCCGGTGGATTGATTCTATCGTGATTGTCAACCATTGTATCCAAGATTCAGTGTCATCTTCCGAGTTGAAGTGGAGCATGTATGATGTCTGGGTTTGAGAAAAGGGGGTTCATAGCTAGAGCATAACTTCCGGATTACGCACACGCCATACCATATTATTCACCCCTCAAAGAGAACACGAACACGAACCCAAACACAAACACAAACACAAACACAACCCATCCTTCACAATCCTCAGAGACAATAACGGACGCAACATGAATCCCAACTCAAGCACAGGCACTGCCTCGTCGAAATTCGGATCCCTCCTCTCCAAAGCGAAATCCACTGCTCTCCAAGCCGGGAGTCAAGCGGGTGCCGCTCTCCGAGACACCGCAACGATCGCTTCCGGCCATACTCAAGCGACATTGGCTGGTTTCACGCTCCCTGGAGAATCTGAGAAAGCGGCGGTCATGTTAGCTCGATTTTTAGCACTCCCTTTGGCGGAGGAAGAGATGTTGACGCCTAGCGGAAATTCTGTCAACACTGATCCTCTGAAGCAGGCAGGTGCGACCGACATAGGTGCAGGTGCGGAGGGAGGAGGACGAATGGGCGGCGTCAAACAAGGTGGTCAGAAATTGGTTGGAGAGGTCAAAAGAACGACGGAGGACATCAAGAAAGGTGTAGATGGTTTTAATAAGATTCCGACAGAGGTTGTTCAGAGAGCGAAAGGGTTTGCGATCTTCACAATTTTGAAAGGTGAGTAGAGTTTCTTCCGTCGTGACTACCCCTTTTCTGTGTATTGGAGGGGCGGGCGGGCGCATACCCACAACCAAAGAAGGAATGGATCCGGAGCCAATCTAGAGAAACCTCGATGAGAGTGTCTGATCCGTTCATTTGCTCCTTCTCATTCACTTCCTTTTCCAATTCTCGACCTTCTACTTCATCCTCGCGTCGTGCTTTCACTAAATCGGCAATTACCATCTCATGCACAAATCAACAATACCCACCTCGGCCGTCAATCAATCATTATCGGTTCCATGACTTCAACTGCCTATTAACTGTCATCACCACGTCCTTGAAACTGCCACACCCCACATGTAACGTCCTGGAATCTGGTCTGTATCAACCATTCGTCGTGTTCTTCTCGGGCCGCACAAACAAACAGCCGGCTTCATGTTCTCCGGTAAAGCCGGGTCGGGACTCGTGGTTGCCCGCCTTCCGGACGGTTCTTGGAGTGCACCCAGCTGTATAGCGACTGCTGGAGTTGGATGGGGATTTCAGATTGGAGCTGGTGAGTTGTAGTTCAGTTTGGTTTGGGTTGTGCTTACAAGGACGTGTACATGAGATCGTCGTGTTGAGTACATACCGGGTTGTTCGTCGTTCTGACTCAACCAAACAAAAATTGATGTTGGGTTGAGATGAATTTGAGAGAGGAAGGGACAGGAAAACCAAACAGAGGGACGCGATCTAACCCACTGTTCACCCCCCACGTAGACATCACCGACGTCATCGTCGTCCTCAACTCGGACGACGCTGTCAAGGCCTTTTCTCAAGGTGGCAACCTCCAAATCGGGGGAACTCTTTCTGCCGCCGTTGGACCGATCGGAACGGGTGCTCAGATAAATGCAGCTCTCCAACACCCTGCGCCAATGTTTAGTTACACGAGGTCCAGAGGTGAGTGTTTAACGTTGAGTCTTCTCTCGATTATGTGCTGGTTCCGGTTCTCAATCTCGTTTTTCTGTGCTTCCCCTGTACCCTTCCTTCGTGGAACTGAATAGAAAAGCTAACTCATTCCATCGGTTGCCCATCGTCCATATTTACCGATTCCAGGTCTCTTCGCCGGCGTCAGTCTAGAAGGGACTATCCTCGTCGAGAGAAAGGAAGCCAACCGGGCTTTCTACGGCTCGAACGTGTCTGTAAGTCCATCCTTGATACGAAAAAAGAAACATTGGGGGACACGAGCACAAAGCAAGTGAGGAAATCTGTCTGATCAAGAAATTTATTCTTCTTTCTTCTCCTTGATTTTTTTCGGTCGAAACCTGCTTCTTGTTGGCACTCTTGGACATCGCCACCACTCCCTGCATCACATCTTGCCCAACTGCTCACCACTTCGATTTTCTCTCACATGCCCCGCGCCTAATCTGATATCATTCTCCAACCCCCTGGGCCCACCCGCCACTCGCTTTATTCTACTGAACTGCGAATACAACCTCTACCGACACCGTCAAACTCTCCCCTCTCTCAGGCGAAAGACATTCTCTCCGGCCACGTTCCAGCCCCAGAGATCGCTAGCAAAATGTACGATCTCCTCGAAGCTGCTGAAGGTCTTCCATTGACTCCGGACCAGTCTTCATACCAACACGAATACCAAGAACATCAGGATCAGGGTCAGCACGGAATCAACGAGGTTGAGAACGCGTTCACACCACCGCCCGTCGTCCAGGGTGGTGCTGGAACGGGTACCCTAAGGCAAGAGGAAATGGAAAAGAAGAATAGGACAGTGTTTGATGCGGATGATCATTAGTATCGACTTTGGCCGACTAGAACACTCGGCACTGATTGCCCCGCCTCGGCTCGCTTGCTTGAATGAAGGTTCGCTAGGCACTATGGCCCGGTTTTGGTATGCCTTGCTCTCGCTAATGTTGCTTTGGGTGAAGGAGTTTAGGAATGCGGCTGCACAGCGAAAAAACGAATCCAGCGACAGTTTGAATTCTTTCCCTTTCCTTTTGCCTCTGCTTCTGCTATCAAATGCCAAATTTGTTCGAGTATTTGGACTGAGCAGTGAATGAAACCCCACCCTTGTATATCTGGTTATTGTTGATATTTGATTCATTTCTTTGCCGTCATACACAACCAACATTGTTTAGGATCAAGAAGGTGGAAAAGCCAATGACTGCCACTCAAATTTCCCTGTGAGTGCCTTTGTGTTCTTCGGCAATTCAACTCTACTGTTCAATGGGAAAGGGTGTCCCTCATGGACATCTTACACAATGCCCAGGTTTGGGGTATCCGCGTCCTGAATGGCGCCCTGAGCTTTAATCACTTGGTTCGAGGGGGCATCCGGTACAACTCCATCACTCGAGTCGCAACCCACGGATGATGAGATCTAGGAATAGTCGCATTCGAAACGTCTCACATGGCAATATTCTTGACAGAATCGAAGCATGTGCTTGGGGAATTTATATATCAACAAGAATATGGTCGTTGCATTTCGTGACTACAGATTATACACAGTTTCTGAAACATGCCAATTTTGTTGGCGGTCGATACTCATGCTGGAGGTCCGTCGAGGATAGCCCTGATCCTCGAAGTCACCGCCAGCGGGTACATCCTTCCTTCCATCTTATCACACAATTCTCTCGCAGCCGCTCGATCACCACATGCAAGCTCGGCTCGAATCATAGCCTCATACGTCGATGGTTCTCTGAAAGTAATGTCCGTTTTCGCAGTCGTTGTCGGTTTGGCCTGTCCTGAGCTTGTGAGCAATGTTGGGTGGTTGTTGGGCGCGGCAACGCCCATCAAACTATCACTCATGCTGTCAAAGACCTCTCGACATTTGTCAATTTGACCAGCAGCGGCATACCCTTTGATAAGCATGTTGTTGCAGTAAGCGGTCGGTCGTACCCCAATCTCAGCCATTCGGTTGCGGTATTGTTCCAGGAGATCCAATCGTCCGTGCATAGCAAAGACGTTGAATAGCGCCTCCCAACAAACAGGTTCGATGCGAGAGCCAGAGGGGGTTGTTGGGTGGGTAGAGATGGATTCAAAAGTCTTGACTGCTTCTTCGACGTTCCCTGAGACGCCACCGATCGCATGGATCAGCGATGCCCAATGAGTACCCTGCACTTTGACAGCTCGGTCGTTGCAAAGGTTCTCAAACACCTTGTGGACGGCGGCAAGGTCGACGGGGAGTAAGGTGCCGTAAGCATCAAGCAGAAGTTTGTAAGTGTGAGCTGAAGGAAGAACACCGGCTTGAATCATTTGGTTGTAGTAGTGAAGGACAAGCTCTCGGGACGGTTGGGACTGAAGGTGAAGTTGCATCATCGTGTTGTAAGGCGGAACTCGCGGCTTGAAGTTGTCAGCGTTTTGCATCTCAGTGAAGAGTGTAGTCGCCGATTCGACATCACCAACCCGGCAGCATGCGTTCTGTGAAAAAAATGAAAGGTGAGAAAGGGAAAAAATAAATAAATAAAAAAAGGTCAGCTTCTCGTCTGAATGGTATTCCCCCAGAAAAACGTTGAACGCAGCCCACTCACGATAACAGCTCCATAAGTGACAGATGACGGTCGAATACCCTCGGCCTTCATCTTCTGGAAGAGTTCGATCGCGGACTCCGCTTTTCGAGCTCGAGACAGCTTGGAGATGATGGTGTTGTAGAGATAGAGATGGGGAAGGACACCGAGACGCTGAGACTCCTCAAAGAGTTCTCGTGCGACGGAGGCGTCATCGGTGGTGTCCTTGGCATTACTGATCATTGTCGCGTAGGCATCTGCGGACGGAGCTCCACCGTTATCAATAATTCGAGCTCGGTGTAGACCAGCTTCCTCAAGATTCCCAATGTAGCAGCAAGCCACGAGCATTTGATCCTCTAGGTAAAGCCAGGTGTCCATCTGAGAATCAGAATCTCTAGATCGAGCGAGAACAGCGTGGGCCAACGCATAGAGCTCTCTGACCTTGCCTTCATCACCGAGTCGACCGAGGGATTGAATGAGTCTACCGACTGACTGAATCATGGGGAAAAATCCCTTGGAAAACTCTTCTTTCAGTTTCATGTAAGCTGCCTGAGGGGTGATGGTTGCTTTGGCACCATAGTGGCCGTCGATGGCTCGGCCAAGAGCGGTTCGAACCTTGAGATCGGAAGGAAGGTCGATTTCTTCACCGCCAATCGAGGTCGGTGCCGTGGATGGTGCGTCCTGAGATCCCATCTCGGATCCTTCGGCAGTAAGAATAGGAGAGGATGGGGCAGCGATCGAATTGGCAGCATGGGAGCCAAACAGCGCCGTCATTTTCTCCGTTGCGATGCTGTTGCCGTATCGGGTCTGGAGGACCGCAGCGATGTTGGCGAGTGTTGACTCTCGCAGCTTGGATTTCATATCGGGTTCGGCCAGTCGAGTCAATAGAGACTCGAGGTTGTCATCAATAGTGGCGGTTTCAGAGCCAACAATTTGTGAACAGTTGATAGCCGTGGCGAGAACGTCAAAGGAGTACAAAAGGGAATCCAAGCTGGATTCATTGAGAGAGCCGATGTGGGTGTTTGCGAGATGAGAGACAACGATGCTACATGTTGCGATATCAGGCGACACCTGGCTGTAAGCGTACTTGGCGAGGATATCAAGACAAGCCTGAAGATCATTTGCTGATTCGATTTCGCTATGTACGACGCTTCGAAGAGATTGGACATTCCTCGGTGACAAGTTGATGACACCTTCGGTGGCAGCGAGAATGGATAGAAGAACCTCCGCGCCCTCGGATCCTGTTAATAATTTACCGGCCAGAGCGTCGATGATATTAGAGCCGATGTTAAGACCTTTACTGGGTCGAAGCTTGAGGGAGTTGATGGAGTGAATCAGAGTGGTGGCATCCGGATTTGAGGCGATGAGGGCGACAAGCGTCTGACGGATCTGTTCGGCTGCCATGTTTGATAATTGATGGGCTGAAAGGCTGTCGTACAACTCGATGAGCCTTGTGATCTGGTCAGTCTCGAGAAGATGGTCGATGATGGATGTCAGGGTCTCATTGTATTTGGCCCATGAGAAGTCCCTGCTGGAGGTGTCCGATTGAATTGCCTTGCGAAAGAGTTCAATTGCTTGATCCACTTGACCGGCCTCGACGAGAGACTTTGCGAGGCCGAGGTAGAAGTAAGGTGTGGGAGTAGGTGGGCTTCCCGGCTGACGAGCTTGTTCTAGAGTGGTTGATTCGATGGTGGAAAGCAGTGCATTGTATTTATCTGTAGCGCCGTTAACGAGGAAAGCTTTGAGTACGGAGTTGTAGAGCGATCGAACGTTGTGTCCGTTATCTTCGAAGGGTGTGGCCGGTCTGGAGCTGTATACTTCTCCTTTAATCTCCATGTCGAGAGCCTCTTTGAAAACCTCTTGAACTGCATCCAGATTTTTGGACTGGGAGTAAACGTCGATGAGGGCTGCAAAAGTGGTGAACATGGGAGCACCTTCGTCCGCTGCGACACCTTCCGCCCTTGAAGCCTTGGAGACCTCCAAGTGTTCCCAGACCTGAGTTGCGAGCTCATCGGGAGCGTTGTGAGCTGCGATGCTCCTGAGTAAATGGAGGTATACGAGACGCAAGAACGGTCGATGTCGATTGAAAGTGATAGCGGCTTGCATGATCTTGATAGCGGATTCGAAGTTGTTCTCCGCTTTCAAGCTTTCCAATTGTTCACCTTGGAGTTGAATTGATTCTTCCCGGTTCCGTTTGAATTGGGGTACCTGTGCGACGATGTCATGGCCGACGACCTGTTCCTTTTTCTTCCACCAGTTCGTAAGTTTTCGCTGTCTTTCGAGTTCTTTTGAAGCGAGTGTGATTTCGTCATCTCGTGTAAGGAGGGCAAGAATGACGTTTCCGTACGTTCTGATGTTGGGCAAGATTTCTCTCTCGAGCATCTCGTTGTAGCACTGAAGGATGTTATTAATTGGTTCCCCCGGTTGCCTGAATCGAAGATAGGCGCTCAAGATGAGGTTATACGAGTGAGCTGTGAAAAAGGGAGGTGGGACGGCAGATGAGGTGGCGGCAACTTCAGGTGTGGTCAACGCGATTGGGTTTCGATACTCGCGTGCGAGAGCGAAAGCACGGTCAGCATCGCCTGTTCTGATGGCGTTGACCATCCGTTTGTGCCAATGGGCGTCCCTTTTCCTGAGTTCTTCTTGGAGCTCTTTGACGGTTTCTTCCACTTGCTTGATATCTTCTGGGGAGTTCGAGGTAGACTTTGATGTGCGTACTGACCGGGAGTTAGATCGAGATCGAGAAGAGGGGGAGATGGCGGCATCGCTCGTGGACTGACTTCGAGGTCTTCCTGTTGACGTCGTTTTCGCAGACGATGCACGATGATGCGTCAAATCGTCGACTGATCCAGTTGCCGAGGGAGTCTTGGCTGTCTCCTTCAACGACGAAGAGGACGAACCCTCCATCGTGACAGCAGACGCACTGTAACTCCTCGTGGAAGCGAATCCAGTGATTCGATCGGCTGAATTGTTTGCCCGGCCGATTCTGACGGGAAGGACCATGGTAGTGGACGATGAGGAAGGCTGCGCAGCTGCGTGTGATGATCGAATCCCAACGGTCCAGAGCTGATTTCGCGGAATTCGACCGTCCGAGCTCACAGTGAAAGAGGGGACGGCGACGACGTTGTTGGCGTTGGCGTTGACATCCGCTTCGGAAACGATGAAAATGTCGTCTCCAGGCTCGACGAGGTTTTCACCATACGCGAATGAAGATCTGCGTGTGGATGGGGAGGGGCTGGGGCTGAGGCTGCTCTCGATCTGGTTACCTGCCTCCTTCTCGCCTCGCTCCGTCAATCGTTCTGCTTCTGAACGACTCGACTGCAGCAGTCGATGTCTAGTCGTCGGTGAAGTCGCGACGGATTCACCTTCCAACTCAATAAACGCGACGCTCGGTCCAGCCTCATTGAATCGCTTTCCACCTCTTCTTGTGACGGTACCTGCAGCAGCTCCCATATGTTCCTCCAGATACGCCTGACTTCTCTTCTCTCGCAATCTTCTCAGACTATCTTCTCTCAAGCCCTTCTCTTTTTTCTCAGACCTCCCTTTTACGTCGTCTTCATCCTGTCTCGCATTCAGGTTTTGTGCAGGACTCGTGGACGATAAAGATCGTCCAAAACCGGTGTATCCAAATCGGCTAGATCCAGCATGATATCCACCTGATCCTGTGCCAGCACCTGCACCCGCACCAGAAGAAGCCGAAGCTCCCGAAGCACTAGACGCCCATGATTGTTGAGAAACGGCGGCGTATATTCCTTGAGGAGTGGTATTTGCTCCGAGAGTAGCGTTGGAAGTGAAGAATGGGCCTGAAGCTGAGGCAGAGGCAGATGCAGATGCAGATGCATGTTAATGATGGTCTACTTGTTGGCATTCCAACGTCCTTCTATATGTTCTGCCTAAAGTCTCTCTATCGTCCTTCTATAGGTTCTAAACAGGTAGAGCCAGGAAAGCAAATCAACCAAGCAAGCATTCCAGGCAAGTGTCCTTTCCCACGCACCAACCCCCCCCCCCCCCCTTCAACCTCACTCTAGACTAAAGCCCCTTGTTGAAGTAAACCTCCCCGGTCTCTCCTTTACTGTGAAATTCGGGCTCGAGCTTGCTTGCATCTATCTCCGCACGTTGGGGGAAGTAGGCGATGGCGGGTGGAAGGAAGAGCCCGAGGGAGAGTCCGACTGGAAATCAGCCAGAGAGAGAAAAGGAGAATTACAGATTATCGCTCGTTAGTGATGAGGGGAATGAAGAAATCGAAGAAGGCCATGGATGCCAGACTGTGGGAAAAGTGCACTCACTCAACGTCAAATTCGTCAAAGTCGACATATACTTCCCTCTGGGTCCCACGAAGAAACCTTTTGCCTCCAGCGCGGTCATGACCATCGGAGGAATAATCAACGTTGGAATATTGGTAAACACTCTTGAAGCTGCACTTTGATCCACGGCATATTTGCCCGCTGTAGGCGATTTGCCGAGAACCTCCTTTTCTTCTGAGTCGTCTTTGGGGTCCTTGATGATTCGGAATACCTCGACTCCGTCCCGCATCTCCTTCCAGCGGATGCAGGAGATGTTGACGACTCCGGCCGAGGCGACGGAAACGAACGGGACCAGCTTGGCGAGAAGGGATTTTGTTGTTGGGGTGAAGGGTAATCGCGGGACAGCTCGGGTCAGGGAGACGGCGATGAGAACCGAGGTAGCCGTGGCGGCCAGATAGGCTGAACGAGAAAAGGGAATGTACGGAAGTAGGGTTTCCAACCATGATTAGAGAGAGACCCTTTGTCCGGAGTATGGTGTTTTTAACAGATGGAACCCTCGCTCACCTGTACCGAGCTCCTGGGGAGACATCGAAATAGACTTATTGGCATTGCTAAAATTGACAGCGACGTTCAAGCTCTGATTGATCACTGAAGATATGTAATCATTATCGATGGGACAGTGGCAAGATCAGTTTAACCGCTGATGGCAGAGAAAGAACGCAGAAAGAAGAAGGAGAGGAGCATCACCTTGCCACATGATAGTCGAACGGAGCTAAAAACCCAAAAAACGCCTTGGGATTCTGTCAGCACCTGCCTTCGTTCCCATCTCGGTTGCATCCCTTCGATGTTTAGATAGCACAGTTGCTTCCTTCTATCGGGACACTTACCGATGGATTAGGCATAAGCATACCGGCCTGTAAAAGCCACACATTAACAATATGGTCAGTTCAGGATCTAACATGTGATCGTGTGAATCACATTGGGAGCTGATGCTTACGCAGACAATTAAGTTGGTCGGCACGAATGCTATAAGGAAGAGGCGGGAGAATGACAAACTTCAGTTTCAGTGCGAGTACCAGTAACGGTCCTTGCACTATGGGACTCACCAGACATCCTGAAGGGTAAGAAGATTGGTTCTCCTGTATCCGGGTGGATAGAGGAATCGACGACTAAGCCCAACAGCCCGTCCAAGAATGAGATCGTAGTCCATCGAGCATCGTATCAGCTATGTTCAATTAGGTTCAAATTCTCCGTTCCACCACCCAAAGAGGGATGGGAGGGAGGATAAAAGAAGGGTCGCGTACTCACGTTGTTTCGCATGTTCCCATTCTTTCTTATGTTGTCCATCTACCCAATACCCCTTCTTCCCAGCCTTCTTGATTTTCTCTTGATAACTCTTCACGACCGATTGAGCCTCTTTGAGACTTGCGTTCGAGTAGAGAAGAGTTAGGGGAGAGGTTGTGGAGTAGAAGTAAGCAAGTCGACCGCCTGAAAAGAGGGGGAGAGGAAGCGTCAGCGACGACAGAATGTAATAGATCAGAGGGTCATGGAGGTAAGATGGTGAGAAGACACAATGAATGTGATATTGAGCAATATAGGCTTACCATAGCTGTGAAGATCATATTTCGGCTTGGCTGAGAAGGATCACAAGACGGTATAATGACAGAAATCGATTGTGATCAGCCAAAAAGCGAAAACCCCTTAGGTAGATACGACTTACAGATGTTGTAGAGCTCTTGACCGGTCGCCATGTTGAAGGAAAGGTATGAGGTGAGATTATCGTCAAAGATAACTTTTTCTTCCGAGATGAGTCAATGAGAACCTTAATGGCTATTGCGTTACGGTATCGTCTTCCAAGATCCACTGTTCAACCTCTGGGTAGATCTTCTTTCCGCTTTAAAATTCTACTATCGCAAGCAAGCTAGGCGATCGGATAAGTGCGAAACCACCTGTTTGTCTTCTGACCTATTTCTCTTCCTTCCTTCGTATTAAAAACAACCTGCTTATGACTCGATAGATAACGGAAGACATCAGATCGAAGCGAGATGGTGGAAACGAAACGAACAGGGACGTTATCGCATGGTGCGTGACTAACTTCCAGTGCGGTTTGACCCCCAACGGATGCCCCTTGCGTTTTCTCGGCTGCCGAGATCCCCATGCCAAGATTTTAGACGAATAGGGCGATTGGGCGCGATTGAGAGACTTTCCGTGGGGAATTTGAACAGGATCAAGAGACCATGCTCGAACAGCGACGACAGGAATAATCCCCATTATACGGGACCATGCGATTTGGCATACATCTCATGGACAAAAGGCTATAATGAGGAAATCATCGTTTCCTAGTGAATAATACAACCGTCCGGTACATAAACTACCCTTCCATATCCATCAATCACGTATCATCCCGTTTCGACCATGGCCATATCCGACCCGAACCACTTGAGGGACCACTCTTGTTCAACAACGGGGAGTGCTCTTCATTTCCAGAGGCTGCACTTGGTGATACTTGGTCTCTGTCACGCCTGTCACTATCATCATCATCAGCTGCTGGGAATAGGCCGACGGTCCGGCCGCCAGTATCTTCACTAACGACTGGTGTGGTCTTACTCCGTGGGATATGGTGAACGTCCTTGGAAGCTAAGAATGATTGCTTATGGTTGTCCGCTGTTATACCGCTTTCACTTCGACTCCGGATTCGTCTATTCGGATCACTTGAGTGATCCTCCTGTGCGTGTGAATTGGAATGCACATGTGCGTGAGAATGCGGATGTGTGCCTCGAAGGATAAATCCAGGTGAACTCGGGTTAAGACCGATGGAGAATCCAGAGGGAACACCCGAAGGTGCGAATTCAGGAATGAGAGTCCCGAATCGAGTGGGGGCCAATGATGATCGCCTTGACTGGGGGTGGAGTCGGAAACGGTCGAGTGTAGGTGATAATGGGGAACGAGGGGAGGATAGTGGTTGGGGTGGAGACGGAACTTTTCCAATGTCATTGCTATCGCTATCGATATTGAGGTTTCCTTTCGTGGACCACGAGTGGCCATCTGCAATATCAGCCCCGAGAGCCTCGGTCGGCGAACCAATCGGAACTAAGTTTTCAGCAAGTACTTCGGGACTGCGGGTGTGCCAGACGTCGGTCTCCTCTGCCTCTTCATCTTCCTCGTCGTCACAGGAAACAGACTCGTCGGCCCAATTTCCAACCTCGACCCCACCCCGCCCTGTGGCTGGTTCAATAGCGGAGACAGACCAAACACCAACGAGGAGAACGGCGATACCGAGTGAGACGAGGATAATTTGGACGGTGGCAAGTTCCGAGAACTGGGAATAAAAGACGAGCCCGTCTGCAGGGTAAGATGGGATGTGCACAATCGGTTTTAGGATCCCGATTTAGTTTTCTGACAATGATGTAGAAGGATGATTGGAAAGAAGCGAGGCGACTCACCAAAGATACTCGAGATATTGTAGAAGCAGAAAGCGAGTGGACAAATCAGCGCAGGACTAGCCAGCCTCAGCGAATGATTCAAATAAAACAGCTGAAGCAATGCCGTCACAGCGAGTCCGACAAGCAAGATCCAACTCTGAACACTCTTGAACTGGTTATCGTGTCCCCTCGATGCGAATGTCAAGATCAATAACTCGATCGCACATTTAGCAAAGAGCAAGGACATGCCGGAGAGAGTACCTGATGCGGCCGCGTAGGACATCCCCAAGATGATTCGAGTTCTTTCCTCTTGCGGTGTCCATTTTTCGTAGACGTCCGGTGCGGGAGTGGAGTGGGGGGACTTGTCGTCGTCATCCATAGAGGCAGTCGAGTCGGGTATCTGGATAGTGACATGCCTGGGTCTTGTTTTGACTTTGAAATTGGATTTGAAACCGGACTTGGAATTCGGCTTGGAGGATCGTAGCAGAAGACGCATGTCGTCTTGTCGAGAATCGGCAGGTGTGAGTAGACTGGTCGTCGTTGAACGTGAATCATTGCTAGCTTCCTCTCGTAGCTGGGCAGCGTGAACATCAGAGTTGGGCACCTCCTGAGATAGCTTACTTGGAGATGAAGCATGTGGAGGATTGTCAGGATCGTTGTCAGTGTAAGGTTCAGACCAACGTCGCCCGGATAGGTTGGATTGAAATCGGAACGATTCATGGTGGTTGGTGAGACTATCTAGCGTTCCTGTTCCTGAATCTGCAGGACTATCGGCCAATCTGACTCGACTGCGACTGCGGTTCAATCCCATTTCTAGCAGGTGGCTCTGTGGCATGAGCGCGGGGCGTGAGAGATAAAACGTCAGGACATTAGATCACACGGACCCACGGCTTTGAACGCTCATGTAAGCAATTGTGGCCCACTCACAACGACTAGCACAATCGACACGGCAACGCTCATCAAAGTGATGTAGACTACAAATTCAGGTCTTCTGAAAAGTTGCAACAATTCCTCCAGATTGTGGTTCTCTTCTGGCACGACTCCAAAGATAGCGATCAGTGTCGCTCCAAGTGCGATCAAAAATGTTCCCAACAATGTCGAAGCGGTGAAAAAGTCGTCCAAGAGAATTCGAGAGAGCACGGCATTCCAAAGAAGAGAGACGGCACCGAGCGGTGCGAGGATGACGATGGGAAGTGCACCTATTTGGAAGATGGTGCCGAACAGGTTAGAGGAGATGAAGATGGCGAATCCGATAAGCCAAAGGGGACGACGGTGTGCTTTACGTTGGCGCTCAGGAGGACGGGCATCATTCTCGAGATGGCTTTTGCGTTGGATGGTGAGGCCTGGCAGTGGGGAGGGGGAATTGGGGGGTAAAGAAGCAATTATAGAGAAAGGTCAGTCAATATTATGGAGGTTTCTATCATACTATCTCCTTTTTCACAGACAAGAGTGCATGTGGCGTGTCGTACAACTGACTAAAAATGACCGAAACCAAAGCATGTGAAGCTCACCTAATGACTGCACAAACGAAGCTACCAAACCGACCAAGATTCCAACGACGATTGGTATTCCTGCTTTCCCGGGTGTTCCCGGTGCATCTTGCAGGATGACGATGATGTCTGACATCGTCGGAGGTGACGATCTTGAGGCTTTCTAGCTCGTGGGCAGGGGTTTGTGAGTGGAATGTTTTAGGTGTGGTACAAGTTCGGGTTAGATAGGGGGCATGAAAGCGAGGTGGGGTGGGGGATGAAGGGTCGAATAAGACTTTTCCAGACGAGTTTTTGTTGAGCTATCCAGAGGGATATGGGAATCAATGTACCGTGCTCGTGACCGTTCCACTAATTTTCGGATTTGTTGATTCGGTAGATCAATGGGTATCGATCGATGTGTATAGTTCGTCTTTCCTATTAGCCACGTATGTAAAGGGAAGGAGGTTTTTTCCCTTTTTAACCTGATTTTTTGTTGGCAGAGATGGCGCTTCTTTATTCGATTTACTGGTCTCCATATGACCTCTTCCCTGAATAATCGTTGTTCGTGGTGGCCAGCCGTCCACGTCGATCGCGTTCCTCTGATGAGTGAATCGTTTCACCCTTCGAAGTAGCACACCGTGTTCAATTCGTGAGGATTGGAATTTCGAAGTTCCTGTCTTGCTCTCTCCACGGCGGTCCTGCCTCAATAGTGTTTTTTTTTTCGGGTGCACCGCTTTGACCTCGCTTTTGCTATAACTGATCCATGAGGATGTAGAAAGGGTCTGAAAATACTAGTTGATGGGGACCGTATATTATCAATACGGATTAGTGGCAGAAACAAGGACCAGCGTTGAGAAGTTGAGGGGGTGGTCTGTTGGGAGTTGGTGCTGAGCTGACGTTACTTCATCAATGACCCCAGAATTGATGATCATGATCGTAATGGCAATCGTGAGCGTGAGCGTGATAGGTGGACGTTTGATGTATGTTCCAAGAACTGAATGGGAAAGACACCCTTTGGATTTTGGCGCGATGATGGAATCATTATCTCATCGCCCTTACGCGCAGGGAGGGGGGGGGGGGGGTTTCCAGCCAGGATACTGGCCGGGACGCGTGAGACAATGACGGAAGGTGACATCTGGAGAGATCATCCGATCACCGCTCATTTGAGTTGCTGGAGATTGAAGATGGAGAAGGAAATTTTGACGGCGTTCAGGGCAGTAAGTGTTTGGCACACGAAACAGTTCTTGACAGGTGGTCCTCCCAGTAGCAAGGGAGCTTCATCCCAGACATCCAAGGGACGGAACTGCGGACGGATGTGATCAATCCCCTTTGTATCGCAAGCATCATGGCAGACATCCTATCCTATTCAATCTATCCTCGTGGATAATTTCGAGTTTCATTTCTCATCTTTGCTTGTACTTTTCTTTCTTATATCTACAATGCAGTTCCCTCATTCTCCTTCTGTCCTTCTTGTTTTGCGGTTTGGGTGACTCCTGACTCACCCAGTAACCTCCTGTGCCAGGACGGGCCGACAAGGCGTGAAAGGGATATCTAATCTCCACTATGGACCCATACATGCCCTTCAAATTAAAATCTTTGTCAGCCTTTCCACCACAGCCTCACATTCCTTCTCAGACCCGATCGTTATCCTCAAACAACCCGCACAACCCAACTCATTCCCTCTGAAACGTACGACCAAGCCCATAGTCTCCGCCATTGTCTTATACGCCTCTACCGCGCGTTCATTGCTTGGTTTTCCATCTGGTTTGGGACCATCCAAGACCTCGACGAGAAGGAAGTTTGCATCGTTCCCGCCTAAGATACGGCCGATCGAGGGAATAGCAGTGAGGGAGGAGATAAGGGTGTCTCGGGATGAGTTCAAGGTGAGGATGTTACGCCGAAGGAGAGAGAGACCAGATTGGCTTAAGGATGAGAGAGCGAGCATGGCGGTCGGTTTGGAGACGTTGTAGGGCGCCTTTGTGTTTGTCAAAATTTGGACAAGGGGGGGAGAGCCGAGGAGGAAACCGAGGCTGTAGTTTCGAGATAGGTGGGGGCAAGGGAAGAAGTAGTATGCGTGTCAGTGTCAGCGTTAGGTTAGGTTTTTTGACGAGATTTGAAAAGAAGGAGGCATGTAGAGGGGGGTTATATACTAACCGAATGCCAGCCAAGCCAAAACCTTTACTCAACGTCTGCATCACACAAACATTACTGAACTCCATAACCAACTCCGTCGCCGACGATCCTTCAGGCGCAAAATCGATGTAAGCCTCGTCGACGACGACGATTCCTTTGAAAGCTGGATCTGAAGCGATGGCTCGGATTGTGGAGAGGGGGATGAGTGTTCCGGTGGGATTTCCGGGGGAACAGAGGAAAAGGAGCTTGGCGCTGGGGTACTTGGCGAAGGCGGTAGAGAGCTGGACGGTTGATACATAGAAGGAAAGGAAAAGAGAAGCGGGAATCGGGAATCGGGATCAGGACCTATCTCTGCGTCTAGAATAGATCTTTCTACGGATCACGGAACACAACATGTTGATGCCCCTCCATAGTATATCAGAAAAGTAAGAAGCCACTTACTTTTGCCATATCCACCTCAAACCTTCCATCCTCCGTGATCAACGGTACTTCCACCACGCCCACATCATTCACATTCGCCGTAACTTTATACATTCCGTAAGTCGGTGGAGTCGTAATGACGACGTCTTTACCAGGAACACACGTCACTCTAAACAGTAAATCGATTACTTCATCGCTTCCGACACCGAGGAAGACCCAGTTCTCGGAGGGGACACCACGAAGATCGGCAATGAGGTCCTTAAGAGGCGAGTGCGTCGGAGAGGGGTAACGGTTCAAGGAGGCAAGGTCCGATTGACTGAGATTGAGAATGGAGTCCGGGGGAATATCAGTGTTGGCCTGGTCGGCATCGACGATCGTAGCGGGGAGACACGGGCCAAGCGCGTTCTCATTCGCATCAAGAAGAATACCAGAGTCGTAGTCGTCTCGAGCAGATCGATATGGGATTAAAGAGAGGATGTTGGGCCGGATGATGGATTCCAGGTCGAAGTGGTCAGGCTTCGACGGTCCTGGTTCTTTCACACCGAGGATGGGCATTGTTTTTTCCTTTAATTTCGTGTTGCTTTGGTCTTATTGGGTATGAGTTCAGTGGATAGCTCTTGTCAGGCCGCGGTTGGACAAGCAGGAGCAGTGTATGCTTTTCGGGTAAATTGTATTGAGACTTTATATGTGAAAAGTCTATGCGAGTATTGAGAATATCAAGGCCGATATGATGACTCCAACACCAGTGAAACTTCCAACTTCACCATCCAACACCGTTCAACTAGCTTCCGATGCGAGTCATAATGCAAACCTATATCTCCACAATTCATCCGTCCCTCCCAAAGTGTGGGTTTTCGGGGAAGAATTCCAGACGCGAAAGAGGAGGGAGGCGGGGCGGGGGGCGGGGGGCCGTGTGGTGTCGTCGTAAATGAAATGGGACCCCGGGTGAGTGGTTTATAATTTGTACTTTCACGTGTCAAATCCGCTCACCCGCCACTCCCCCAACCCTGCACACACGTCAGAACTGGGTCGGGTCTTGGGTGGCGTCAACGTGTGAGCTTGAAGGGGGGCTTGCTATCAGTTGAAGTACTGGACGGCAACAAGTCGAAACTGGAAGCAAATGGGACTGGACTGCCACTAGCTTTGATAACATTCAATATCAGTCTTCATTTACAGACAACAGAAGACAGACAACAGAGATAACTAAACATCCGGGTTATGTGCAATACAAAGGAAAAACAGCAGAGGAAAAATGGAAACAACGGGGGGAGTAATGCCGATGGACATGGTCGTTAATTTACCGGATCAAATACGATTAGAGGAAACATACAAGAGAAGTGATTATGAAACTGAAAATTGTACCAAATTGAGACAAGATTAAAGGAAGAAAGGAAGAAAGAAAGAAAGAAAGGTAGAAAGGAGAAAGAAGGGGGGGGGGAGGAGGTGGATCGAGTGCAGAAGCCGTCGCTGGCTACAACATTATGTCCAAGTCCATTGCCATCTGAAACGGAGATAGAGACGACATGGCCGGCAATTCCGAGGTCGTTGTCTGTGGTGCGCGAGTGGAAGACTCATCGGTCGGTGCTGACGCCGAGTTCCCGTTCGTCCAAAGTCCCGAAGAAGATCCATTCATGAACTGGTGATCATCTACATATTCGTAGGCGTTCTCGTGATCTTCATCGTAGTCGTCCTCGAGCGTCGGATCAACATCGATCGAACTAGAATCGTGTCCAGAACGACGAGTGTTCCCTTCAGCCACCGATGGGGGTTGCCAGATCCGTATAGTAGAATCGTCACTACAAGACGCGAATAGTGCTGGATGAGTCGGATGCCACGCGACCGAATTCACTCCTTTATGATGGCCCTCCAAGATTTCCATGAGGACAGCCGTATCTCGGTGCCAGATGTAGATATGTCGATCTTCACTTGGGCTGACGATCAGGTTGTTTCGATTAGGTGCGCCCCCAAAACAGGCACGGAGAATCCCTTGACGGTTCATGTGACCAGAGTACTTGTGTACGAGACGTAAAGCATCATCTGAGATCGACCACAGTTGAATTTCGTCAGGAACAGAGGTAAGGAGGATGTGCTTCCCGTCTTTGGCTAATTGGATGCTTTGAAGTTGATGAGGTACCGATCTTTGGACCACAAGCTTGCCGGACTCGATATCGTAGATCACAATAACTCGATCCATGACGGAAATCGCGATGGAGTCACGGGCAGAGGGTCCAGTTGACATTTTATCGATTCGAGCCGATACCGATGGTTTCAGATCATTGGTCGTAGTGTTTCCACGAGCAATCGCAATCCCAATCAACCGTTTACCATCTGGGGTGAGCACGAAATCAAATATCCTCATGGACGGGAAGGCCAATCCATTCCTCCTGGACCCATCAGGTGTCCAAACTTGAACTCGACTGTCCAGCCCCGTGGTGATAAAGCCAGATCCGTCCGAGTACCACCGAACAGCAGTGATCGTGTCCGTATGTTCGTTCGACATCGCGTTGATAATCTCACCCCGCTCAGTGTCGTACAAGTAGACAGTGCTCTCGGCGCAGACGACCAATCGAGAATCATCCGGAGACCAAGCGATCACTTGTCCAGGATCTTTCAAGCCCTGGAGCACTTGATGAAGCCTTACAGTCCTCGCAGGTAATTGCTCAATCGACCAAATGAACACTTTCTGGTCTCGCCCACTGCTTGCGAGGAAACGTCCATCGTGACTGAACTCGATCGCCCAAACTTCGTCACTGTGTTCAGCCAGAATGTGCGTAGTTACCGTAGGGAATACATCACGGTCGCATTGATGGTCGTTCAATAGAGAAAATGCTCCTTGAGAGTGGTAGAGGCATTGCATTTCTTGATAATGATGAGCTTGTTCGAAAATCGTACCTAGCCGGTAAGGTGGTAGCATGACTCCAGGGGCGATGAATTCTGTATTGGGGGACGAAAGAAAATGGGAGTGGCGATGTACAATTGAACGGCAAGGTCAGCTTTCGTTGCGCATTTTTGCTTCCAATGACGCTTTCAATAAGGGACGTCACGGACACTCACGCTGCAGCTTCTTCAATAACAATTTCCTTGATGAACCATTGGCGCCATCCCAATTCGTTCTCTGATAGAGATCTTCCTGATTAACACAAACGATATACCCACTCAGGGCGTGCAATTTGTCAGAATGAGGTGCAAGATGAGCCAACTCGGATCGAAGAACAGTCAAAGCCCTCTTGATCTGTCCGAGCTCCAGTAGCTCCAGATATTTCTGACGTAGAATCATGAACATGGCTTGACGGCCTATGGAGTTTGAGTTGTCGCTATCGTTGTCGGTAACGTTACCGTTGCTGTTGGCATTTCCGCTTGCACTTCGTTTGCTTCTTCCATTTCGATCGGACTGAACGTTGTTGAGTTGCTGTCGTGAATTTGGATTTCCATCTGGGCCGAGGAAGAGATTACCGTGTCCATTGGTGGCAGTATGGGTGTGAGCCTGGACGGGGGCCATGTTAGACATCTGAGAAACTGCATCGGCTGACATCGCCATACTAGCTGAACTCGTACGCTTCTTCGTCAAACTCGCCCTGTCTTTCTCATTGACCACACCCAAATCGACCAACAACTGGATGGTCTCGCTCCACCTTCCGCCAATCACGGCCGCTTTCAGACTGGAAGCGATCACGGGTTCTTGTTCGATCCCAGACTCGGCTTCGAGGACGGTCGCTGTCTGACCATACCCGACGTCACGAAGAGCTTGAAGGACGATACGGACAAATTCTTGTCGTTTCAGCCCATGGGGTGGGGAAAGACTTGGGTCTAACAGGTCTGCGGCAGTTGATTTGGAGTTCCCTTCATTCGCGTGATCCATGGATACGGCATCGGCCTCGAGGTCCATCGCACGAGATTTTCCCTTGAGATCAACGCTGCGGGATCTTCCGGCAATTCCCAGTGAAGGTAGCGACATGGGTCGGAAGGGAGCGGAAGCAGGGTTGAGAGATGATGAGAATGTGGGAGAATACGTCGGATAGAGAGCAGATAAGGCATCCGAGGAGTTTGACGTCGTCAAAGAATGCGGCAGGCCGTCGGTATGAGAGGATAGTTGACCCGGATTTGGAGAATTGGCTGATGATGGAGGATGGTCGGCCACAGCAAGCGTTGGCGGAGCAGAAGAATACATCTCATCGTCGGCAAATATGAGGGGGCGGATCATCCCGGCGGAAATGCAGGATGAGAGGCTAGGCATACCAGGCGTAGGTGTGATTTCGGCGCTGACTGTCGATTGACCAGCTCCACTGCCACCTCCACTCCCGGAGGCCCCGGAAGGCGGATGTTCACTTATGTGCCCGTTCATTTCCATATATTGCCCCTCTCTGTTGAGATGGGGAAGAAAGACGGTGGAATCTGTATCGAATCGAGCTCGCTTATGGTCAGGAACACGAGAAGCTGTTTGTCTCTCCTTCGTTTCTTCTTCTTTGACGGTGATTGCCCTGCCTCTCACCCTCAAACCTCTCTCGAGCCGAGAACCAGAGGCCGGACCCGATGCCTCGTTAGAATATGAGGGAGAAGGAGATCGACGTCTCCTTATACCCCGGATCGGAGGCGTTATGGGTGTAGCCGTTGTTCCCGACGTTATATTTACTGGGGTTGTATCGGCAATGGCGCCGTTTACGCTAAGGTAGTTATGGTTGGCGTCCCGATTAAACGTGGGGATGACGGCGCCGAAAGATGGTGTCAGAGAATGGCGACCTGAGTTAGATGTAGAGGCTGAGGAGAAAGGGAAAGAAGTGATCGCTGGAGAAGAAGACGGAGATGACAAGGAGGAAGAAGAGGAAGGAGAAAGGGGCGAGGTGGAAGAAGTGAATTGGTCCAGAGCGGGCAAGGTTTGGCCTTGGTTCCCGGGCCTAGGGTTGGTGATAAACGTGAATGTGAGGGTCAGGTTGGGGTTTAAAATTCGGTATCAGTGATGGCGCCGAGGTCAAGGTCTAGTGTTGCTGACCGAAAAGTATAGTTTCCCCTTCAGATGACTTTGGAGAACGTCCCCCAGAGATGTTAGTTTTGAGATGGCGGGTTTCTAATGAAGTTTGCGAGTGTAGGTGATGACGTCGCTCAGTTATAGGTGATGATGATGTTATCGTTCGATTGGGATTTCGGTTGATGTCATCGACTCGACAATCACTTGGCGTATTCCGCGTGGGATGTTGAGAAAGGCGGGAGGGGG
>JANGFI010001892.1:0-54390 GCA_025758705.1 Goffeauzyma gilvescens | reverse complement strand
GTACGAAATCGACTAAAGTCATACATCCATTCCTGCTCGCGTGACTGGACCCCTCCCCCCCCCCCCCCCCTGTCTCCTCTTCTTTCATCTCTGTCCTTTTTTCCCCTTTGCTTCTCTTCTTCCGACTTTCCGTTCGGGTCGGGAAGCAACCATGGCAATTCTCTCCTCCGTGTTGTCTGTCTCACTGGATCAGATTCAGGTAAAACCCAGCTCATGCGCGATACTCAAGTGTGATAGACGATGACGACGCCCAGGGGATGATCGATCGTTGGGTCGGTGAGGAGTCGGTGATGCCGAATGGAGTAACGTGTACAGGGTATATAGTGTGCGGTGTGTACTTTGCATGATGTAAGCAGGATACATCAGGGACAGGGGGACCCCCTTCGTCTCGTATTTCTGCTTATCAAATGAAAGCAGATGAGAAGGGAAGAGAGAAAACCGTGGTAGTAGATGGGAACGGCCGAGAGGGATCAGCAATCTCGCTAAACGGGTTCACGGTCAACAAAAAGAGGATGTGAAAGTACAGTTCCATTGTATATCATTGTAACATCCCTACTGTGACCACCCATTACATGAACGGTTCCATCTCGATACTTGTGTCATCACAGCATGGAATTACTGTACAGCTCATCGCGAATTCAGCCAAACCGAGACAGGTTGAAGCCACGCCCGTGAGGGTTTTGCTGCTGATTGCTTCTGCTGTTACCTTCCCGTCTTGATGTGACTGCTCCATCTCCTCGCCTCTGCTGTTGCCGTTGCCGTTGCCTTCTTCAATCCCGAGCCGCGCCCTCGAACATCCACCAGCTCGATATCGGATATCGGAAACTGAACACTCTTGGCGAATGTGGAGGAATTGTCAGCGATTAGATGACATGGATGGAGGCGAGTAATTGTCGAGAAAGGTCTCGCGAATCCCCCAATTAGCACCGAAAGGTAGCAACCTGCATTCCTTAAGCTGCATTGTTGATGATGATTGTTGAACGCAGGAAATGTATGACCGCGTTGAAAATTCCTCGGCAGAACAGAGACAAGACATACAGAATCTTGCATCTTAAATCTTGCGACTTGTAGCTCTGGGGGTTGATGCTGAAGTTGGTCCCCTTGACCTCGTCTCGCCCCGCACCGTCCTGCCGAGTTCGTATGATGTGATATAATATGGTGTAGAGGTGTTCGAGTCAGGCGCCGGGTGCGCGGGAACGAATGAGTCGGCCTGAGTGTTCGGAATACCTGTTCATCGATCCCATTCTTGAGGCCAACAGACTTTTTCCCGCGTCGCTGTTTCTTCGCGTTCACGTCCGGCGTCCGCTTTCGCATCGCAGAGGGATCGAGTAGCGTTACAGGATGATCGTTTCGTATTAGAGACCGGGAGAGTAATTGTATGCCATGTATGCCCCATGTGTAGCCCCGGATGCATATCTGAGCGGAGATTCCGAGGAAGCAGACCGAAGTAGAACTTACTTCGCCCGTTTTCTTGAGTCACCGGTTCGCCTCGCCTCGGCGTTTCACTTGACCATGTCCTCGCCCTCGCCCTCAGACAGGCACTTATGAAACATTGTTTCCTACTGCATATCCACATCTCCGGGAGTCGTCGTCACATCGACTCGGGAAGCATCTGACGTGCTTGCAACCGTACTTGTACCTGAAGCCGCTGCCGCTGCGGCCTGGGAAACCTGTACTTGTTGTTGGTGTTGGTGTTGGTGTTGGTGTTGACGTTGTTGTTGATGGTGATAAGGTTTTTGCTCTTGTTCCGGAGAATTGAGAGAGATTTCTTTTCCTTCTTCTTTCCGTCCCTGTTCCGGCGGTGGTCCTGGGATTGATTTGACATCCGTTGTTTGCTCATTCTTGACCACAGTCTTCTGACCTTCCTCCTCTCTCGTTTCATCCTCACCCATCGACATCCCCAACATTTCTCTCATCTCCGGGAAACTCTCTCCCATCTCTTTCGCCAATAATTCATACTGTCGTCCATAAGCATGCACTTTGGCATTCCCGTACTGATTCGCCTCGAGAGCCGTCGTGAGGAGGTTCTTTGTGTATTCGTGTGGATTGATTAGCGAATCAATGCGTGAGAGAAGGCCGAGAGGTACGGTTGCTGTTATTTGTTGGGAGAGAGAGGAGAGCTCTGCGTAGTCTTGGACGAGTTGTTCACTATGAAAAGATTTAGAAGTAAGATGAAAAAAGTGAAGGGAGGAGTTCAACAACAGGGGAAAAGGAGGGAGGGAGGGACGAAAACGAGTCAATATTGTAGATCCTTTCCCAAGACTTTTGCGTCTGCTTCACGAGGACCCAAGAAGACTTTCGACCGCCAACCCGCGCGTCGGATCGAAAATTCCGTTAGCAGATGATCATATCTACTCACACTGCCTCCTCCATGAAACCCTCTTTCCCACTAACGACGTCTCCAGCCCTGATTTCCATCTCATATAACTCCTGCACGACTTTCAGGAGCTTGTTCTCGAGGTCTAGAAGAAGAGCATCGGATGTTGGATCTGGGAGTCGAGGACGGCTGGAGGGCGCAGTAGTGGTGGACATGGTTGATACGAGAGCGTGCCGAGGAACCAAAGTGTATGTGTGCCGTTACAAGAGAAGATGGGGGGGGGGGCGGTGGAAGGATGAAGAATTCTCCCTTTTCAGCACTTTACTCCAAAATTCATGCCGCTCAGTACACTTACTTGCAAGCCATGACAGGTTCAACATCTCTAAACAATTGGAGATTGATGCCTTCAAATAATGCTGATTGGGGAGTCACGAATGGAAAGGGGGGTGGTACCAGTGTGCGTTCATCATTCTGTGTTTCCCGACGTGATTGATTGTCATGGCATGGAGGTGGTCAGGATGGCTAGGAAGCAGTCCAGAGATATTAAGTAAGAAACGTGTTTCACGTGTCGAGGAAGGGGAACAGCGCGGGGAAACCGGGCGAAACAAAGTGGAGGCGGACGAGGGGAAGGGAAGGGAGGCGGCTGCCAAAACCGGGTAATCCAAATCGTCGATGCGGTTGCCAGTTTAACCGTAGGTCACACTCGCAGCCTTTACCAATTAAGCCAACACCGACAATTTCCCAAGGGTAATGCAGAGTAAAGCGTTTAACCATCACAACAACAGTGTCTGAGGGTCGAGGAGATTCAGTCAGGGGTCCTTACTACTGACGATCGAGTATTTTCACACACTCTTTTCAGTTATCTATTCATCTCTCTCGCCATTGTTCAGGAGGTGAGGGCACCCGAAGAAATCCTGACCGAGCGCCAAGCGAACAATATCGGAAATAGAGGCAAACGCAACGCGATCTAAGATCACAAGGGCCACGGAGAGTACGTCCACATCATTGAGGGACGAAGATCCCTTTTCACGCACATCGCCGTCAACAAACAACAGCGAGGAAGGCAATTTTGTCGGCTCTTCGGCACACGACACCACCAAACCCATCCTTTTCCTTACAAATACAAAATGAACACTCTCTTCAGCGCACCCGACCCCACAGCATCATGTGGTCCTTCCTCTAACTCTTTCTCCAACGGATTAAAGGACCTTACATCGCGGATAGACCGAGGTGGGGAAACTAGGTGGCTGGATGGGAAACAAGGGACATCAGCGTCAGGATCTGGAGCGGCGGGGCAACCCACACAACAGTCGTTTCGATTGACGCCGAATGTCCGACAACCGTTTCTCGTTGGAAGCGGAAGTGGAGGTCTCGCAGGAAGTAGTTCTTCAAACCCCTCCGTCACCTTATCACACGGCAGCTACCTACCTCATCAGTCTCATCATCAGCGGCCAGCACATCACGCAGGACCCTCAAGAGCGACGCCCGACAAATGGGGGGAGGAGCATTTGGTTAACCATAGCGGCGGCGGTGGCCTGAATCAGGATCCAACTGCACGAGCGGCAACATGGATCCAGGCTGGACAACAAATGGGTAGTGAATCAAAAGGCAAAGGCAGGTCCGCCTTCTCCTCCTCGCCTTCGGCCCACGAATGGACTACCCAGTTTGGTCAATACCAGCAATCACATCAGAATCAGCACCATCAGGCCCTTCCACGACAACCGGCAACATCTCATTCAGCTGTGCCTGATTATCCATCTTTTACCTCTCATTCACATCGCCAACCTTTTGCATCATCTTTCTCTTTCGCTCCAACCCAATCGAATTCGTTTCCCATGCAATCGATGTATCAATCCGCACCGGCATTCCAAACGGTCAACGGTAACGAGGCTTCAGCTTCTCCACACCATCACACAGACGCCTGGGATCAAGCTTTTCTCACCACTCTTGATCTCTCACACCAAACGGAAGCTGGACCAAGTACTCAAAAGCAACCGCCGATTCCAAGCTCAATGAGCGGCAAACCGTCGACGCAGGAAGAAGAGATGCAATCTCGTTTGAAAGCCGACCAGATCTCTTCCTTGTCATCCTCGGCTCGGGAATCAATCGAGGCGGAAAGAGAGTCCTTTCTTGGTTGTTCGTCTTTTCCATTCGCGGTACCATCTATTGCTGAGCCTCGATTCGATGATCAGGGAAGACTCGCCGGGGATCGCATTCGGACTCAAGGAGGAATGAACAACAATGTCGAAGTGAATACGGATGTCGGTCAAGGGACGATGGGAGATCGTGCAAAGAGTCAAGGAGATGCCGAGGGAAGGTGGGATGACGTCTTCGATTTGGCTCAGAGAGGCGCATCTGTTGAGAATGCGAAGAGTCAGATGCGTGGGATGGGAGGGCTCGAGAGAATTGTGCATTTCGCAGAGAGTGGTGCAAAAGATGTCGGTGAACGTATTATAGCAGTGCCGCAAAACCTTCAGGAGGCGATCTCGATATCTCGGGGAGAGCGCCAGCAACAGGGTACGACTTTGGTGGACGACTCAACCGACATAGTTCAAGACGACGATGACGAGTTTGAAAACGCACTCTTTGCGTCCTACTATGGCTCCACGCACATCGCAAGACCGACCGAGGCTGCTTTTCTTCGCCACCTTCAAGAACCCTCGGTCACTCTCGAGACCGAACATTTAAGGTACCTCGAGAGTGATCTAGAGCTTGATCAAGTGCGAAGGCAGGAATCAAGGGTCGAGGGATATCCGATGATCACGAAACAAGGGAGAGGACAACAGATGGATGAGACTCAGAGGAACGGGAGGTATCTGTTTCAAAGGGGAAATCCGTATCTAATGACTCAGGAGCAAGTTGCGCAGGAAGACCTTCCGGCTGAGTATGGGTTGGAGTATTTGGTGGGTGACGCTACACGATCGTTCTGTGATCTACCTGCATAAATAGCTAAACTGTCTTCCATCCCCTTCCCTCGGCCAACCCCTGCAGAACGTCCTCCAACACGAAGCCGCAGTCCTCGCAAACCCTTCCGACCCGCAAGCCTGGTTCTCGCTCGGAATCAAGCAGCAAGAAAACGAGCGTGACGATCAAGCGATACATGCACTTCTTCAATGTATCAGCATCGATCCATCTCTTCGATCTGCTTACCTGGCTCTATCAGTCAGCTACACCAACGAAACGCGCCTGAAGGAAGCGCATGATGTCCTTGAGAGTTGGATCGACGTCGTTCGGCATCGAGAGCCAAGGTCGACCGCCGGTGCTCAGAATAGCGCGTCAAGTCGCATCGTCGAACAAGGACTTGGAAGTGGTTTAGATGCAGAAACAGAAGTGACGAGAGATACACGGCATCGATACTTGGCCTCCGAGTTGATCAGTATGGTTCAAAACAATCAAACGGATGAGGTGGATGCCGATGTCCAGATTGCTCTGGGAGTACTCTTTAATGCAAGCGAGGTGGGTCTCTGTTGGTGCTCTGTGGCAATGGTTCGATGTCGTTGGCTTACACCCACATTTGTACAATATTCGCAGGAATACGAGAAAGCTCAAGACTGTTTCAGGACTGCTTTGCAAGTTCGGCCTGATGTGAGAATACAGCGAATGCGAAAGAGAGAGAAACTTTCGCTTTATGCTGACCCGCTTTCCTCCGCAAATGAAACACCTTCCAGGACTGGCTTCTCTGGAATCGTCTCGGTGCTGTCCTGGCGAATGGGAGTCGGGCCGAAGATGCTTTATCCTGCTACCAAGAGGCACTCAGGCTGTACCCAGGATATATTAGAGCAATGTGAGCCGGCATCGCTATCTGTACCAGCCGGAGACGGATGACTGACTACCATCCTTTCTTCCGATGACTAGCTTCAACATCGGGATCGCCTACGTTAAACTGTCGAAATATGCCCAGGCTGGACAGTACATAGTTGCTGCTCTTGACCTGCAACACTCGGAAGGGTCGAATGGATCCAAACACACCCCGAAGCAGGAAGAACGTACAGCAGAACAGCGCAATGATGGATATCCGATCGCAGTCGATGCTGGCTATCCTTTTCAGCGCCAACCTAGGAATGCTCTGCGAGGTGGGATCAGGGGCTTAACTAGTGATACGTTGTGGCAGAGTTTGAGAACAGTCTGCGTTCAGTAAGTGTGATGCAGAGCGTTGTCAAGCTCCGGAGTGTGTACATCAGAGCTAATGAATATCATTTGGTTCTTCCAACGCAGCATGAATCGACCGGATCTGCTCACCGCTTGTGATGAACGGAACATGAGTGCATTCCACCATGTCTTTGATAGGTCGACCTTGGACTGAGTGAGGCTTTTTACATTAAACTCCCATGTCGAAAGCTTCCAAAATCGTACCTGCACCGCTCACTCCCATCTTCTTCCTGTCATGAAGTTGTATTTTGTCTACATCGTCATTTGAGACGGGATAAAAACGTTCTCGGCAGGACTCTAAGGAGCATCTAGATTTCCAAGAAGCCACCTTTTGTGGTTGCTGAACACCGCTAACAGGCTATGCCGCTTTGGACCTACGGAGTTGGACGATTGCGTAATGAATACAAAATGCTCCATTTCGCCTTCTCCGAGCCCCAGTCTCACACTCCCGTCTGAAATCTCATGCGGAGCAATAGTCCGGTTGATCGGAGAAAAGCCACACAGCTCGTAGAACATCAGCTACGGGTCTTCGACTCTCGACGTTTTATCGTAAAGTTCGGGCTTCATGGAACAGGGGGCAAATATGTCTACGGTCGAGCGAAGACGAAAGGCGGAACAGGGGCTATTTTGGCGTTGGATTCGCACAAAACAATAGGGCAAAGGCACCAGTTCCCGTAGTGACGGCCGACCAGTTAAGAACACAAGTGCATATGAAACGCTTTCGCTGTTGAACTTTTTTCGTCAGCGGGGTTACGGCATTCCAAGGAGTCATCCATGCGCGGGGTCATTATTGAATAACGTTGATAGCTTCTCTCGTTTATGCCCTGAAGACGACGCTATCTACGTAGTCATCGATTGGACACTCCACGTCACCACCCCCGATACGCCGAGTTCTTGGCCCTCGTAGACCTTGGCTCTTTTCGCTTGGCTTCACTGAACGGAAGAGAACTTTAAGCGCGTCCTCCAAACTGTAGGCGGGATCTTCTTCAGTTGGCGGGATCTTCTTCATGTCTCTGATATCTGTACCTTTTTACTTCCAACATCCTGTCTACCGCGGCGCTAGGCAGAAGGTGCGCCTGTACGTGGTCCAAACATTTCGATGTCGGTACTGTCATGTTAAACGATGAGTCGGACTCTAACTCCGTGGATACAACAAACTGTCGTCAACAGAATCGAACATCAGAAAAGAAACAAAAGAAGATCTGTGGCGGTGCCTGATTCCGGGAGCTGTAGACATGCACATCGGGCGCATTGCCGTACCGGCCCCTCCACCGAATCCATGAATTTTTTGAGGCACAAGTCACAAGGAGTCATTCGCGTAAGATTTCCGACCTGTACACGAAAGTCGCAGACTTCAATGTCGCTTAAAGAACGTAATGAGCTCAGCTTCGATTCGATTCGGTGATACATCCCGCGATTGCAGACCTCGAAGTGACATATTTCGTGATCACGGGTTGTCACTGTGACTTCCGAATGCCTAGATCTCCCCCCCCCCCCCCCCAATGCCTTGGCAAGCTCGCTCGCACCCCAACTTTTCTCGTCAATATCGTCCTTCTAAGTTCGCTGTCATCCTCCCGCCCAACCCCCATGATGGCTATGATGTCAGATGGAAATGTAATATGGCGCGACATCGTGACCTCTTTGTCATCCAGAATACTCATCATATCCGGCGACAGGTCTAACATTTGAGCCTCTTGGGTGGTTTGGGAGAGAATGTTTCAGAGCGGGAAAAGTGCAAAACGTAAGAGGAGAGGGGGAGTCCCCTTTTTACGCGACCCACTCCGTCAACGTCGAGGGGCCAAGAAAGCTGGAAACAAGCGGAAGCAGTTTCAGGACAAGGGGCCGGGTTAAAAAATACGCCTCACCCTCCTTGGACCCGTCCCCACAGAGAGACTATGATTCCCAGATCCAGGCGAAATATCGCTCTAAAAGGTACTGTAAGTGACGAAGCAACCCCCATCCTGGTGCCTCTCCTTACGCGACTGAGGGAGTGGAACCGGCGTATTTTGTCTCAGACCCTTTTCCAGAGCTGAGTCCGGCACGGAGGCCGGGACTTTCTGGCCAAGGAAAGACACTTATCCATTATTGACGAATTGTTTCTCCTCTGTCCTTTCGTGCTAGGATCAACCGGGGGGATCTGGGACGAAATGCGAAGGCTTTCTTTAGCCCACATAAACCCACCCCAAGTCGTTTTGAGTTTCTCTCTTCGTCCCTGCTTGTTATTTTGGGTTAGGCGTGGCGTCATTTCCTGAGTAGTGCAACCAAAGCAATGGAAGTCTCTAAATTGTGCATCATCATGCGCATTCGTGCGGTAAACCGATCACCCGAAGAGGAGGCTTGAGATCCCGTCGCCTCTTGTTCGGACGTACCACGGAGGAATCGTGGGCAGTACCGAAACTGGCGGGAGAGGGGATTTGATGTGATCGCGTTTGGCATGATCTATTGCAGATGCGCAGTCTCTCCGCCGCCTTCAGCCCTCAACCCCTCAAAGCCTCCCGCCCCTAAATTCAAAACACATCCCTATCCATCCGACGGATCAAATCAGAACTGACGGATGGAACGCACTGCCACCCCCGGCCGGCAACTAAGCCAACCGAGCGAGACACGCGCAGCGAAGGAGAACAAAGTTTTTAACCCCATATTCATTCCGCTGTGCAGGTTTAGGTTGTTTTCGATTATTGTGTTTGACATCCAGTTGAGGGACAAGAGAAAAGATGAGCAAGAAAAGTCCGTTTAAGTCCTGACAACGGAGGAGGTAGGAGGAATGAAGGCAGGCGGAGGAGGCCTAGCACGCGAGTCCAAGCCACTGGTGTCAGACTAGCTTCGGCACCAAATTCTTAAACCAAGGGATATGCCGTCCGTCCTCACACCGAAATGAAACCTATAACCCGTCCCTCCAAAGTCAACTGCGTCCTCCACTGATTCTGGGTTAACGATCTTCTGAGAGAATCGTCGGAACCTATTGTTCGCTTCCCATGTCTCTCTTGGAAACCTCTTCTCAATCCCCCCAACGCTCACTTTTCCCTCTCAGAGTGAGAAAGCCAAGTCATGTTGACCGGTCACCCTTTTACTCATTCCACCACGATGATCCGTCTGCAACGCCAACTAATACCATCTCTCACCCTCCCCCCCCCCCTTAGTGTCCGTCCCACCAGAGGCAAGGCGAAATCTTTCGAACCCTGAGTCTATCACCATTTCCTGGCCTACCACTAGCGAAAGAAAAGGCGTCTGGCTTTCTATCCGGTGGGAGAGAATACTCTCCCGATTTTCGATCTTCCGTAGCCCACGTCACCGTTACACATGTAGCTCCGAAATATACCCCATTCCCATTGTTCTACTCCTCTCCGCGCCACCAATGGGGCTGTAAGTTTTCTCAGCCAAACTGTATTCTCATACATCTCCCTCATCTCAACCTCCCTATTGCCGGATGGATCTCACACTAGCTTTGACAGAGGCACCCCTCCTCCTCTCCTTGAAACAACCACATATATACCCACCTCCTCCTCCCTTGGTTCCTCTCACGCGTTGTGATCACGAAACAGAAAGGATCATCTTGCCCCTCTGAGCCATAACCAGCCGATCCTTGGGCACACGGTGAAACCACAAGGTGCAGGGTTGAAAGGGTAATATCAGCGATCGGTGGACACAGGGGTTCAAATCATTGCAGAGCAATAGATGGCGAATCCGCGGACCTCCTCTTGTCAAACTACAGATTGCATAACACCTTCCCTTCCCATACCTCTCGATATCGAAGGGCACCGCCTTTTTCGCTTGGGATCGAACAATACGCGCGATCTTGCACCATCTCGACCGCTGATCCAACGACCCTGAGTGTCATCACGCAGGTCGACTCGACAACCCGAAACCTTGTTCAACGGTTTCACGGTGTGAAACGGGGTGAGAACCAACGTGGTGTCATTTGCAATTGCATAACTGGGCGTAACATCTCCATTGGAAATTGAAGTGAGTCAAAGAATCACGGGAACACAAATTGACTCGAAATAGGAGTGGGTGGTTGTCTTGAAAGGAGGTTCACATGCCACATCGGGGCGGGTCGGCCATGGGAACGAAGTGTCAACGATGGAGGAGATTAAGGGGGGCGGGCAGGCAAGTTGCAGAATTCGGAGTAAGGCATATACCCTGCTTCGCCCGGAGTGGAGGAGAGCAACCGAATTGGCTGATGAGGCCCTTGTCAAGGGAAAAGCGTTAGAAAGTGAGGGAGTTCCCTCCGATCATCCTTTTGCTTCTGGATGCACGCAAACGGGATCGCTTCCAAGAACCCCCAAGACAAAGGAGATCAGGGGTCAGAAGGAGGATTAGGATGTGTGCGAATGAGAATTTACGACGACGACGGTGGGGCGGTCTACAACCGATCAGCACCCTGTGTCATGCTTGCCGGGGCGGACATGGGTTGGAGGTGGGGTGGTAGCCGAGGGTGCTGACCCCCAATCAAAGAAGCGTCGCCCCCTTTCGACAATTTCCCTTTTCTGACTGTGTTGACATGCCGCCATCCTTTTGTCTCCAGGCCTCTTACACAACTTCTCGACAGTACCATCCTTCTGTACGAAAGGGAAGGAATACAAACTCACCGAAAGGTGATCGTCGATAATCCTTTCTTTTTCGGAACGTCTCACTGTCCACCCGAACCGCGCTTTAATCCAGAAGCAAGCTTTCGCTTTGACGATCCGCTCCCCTGTTTTCTCCATCACCCTTAAACCTTGGTACGACAGCAAGAAAGGGACCGGCGATACAGCCGGAACTGATACATGATCGTCGTTTGAAAGGCACCCTCCCCTTTCTTTAATCACCCCCTTCACCCCTTCCATCCCCTTCATAAACGCCACGCGCAGTCAATCTGAATCTTACTTGTATGTAGGGGTGGAATCGATCCCTATACCCTACCCCATTTACACATAGCTTCCCACAGCGGCGAAACAACTTTTCCGCACAACCCTAATATTTTGCACCAAAACTTCGCTTCTTCTCGACTGCCTTTGCCTCTATCAGTGCTGTCAAAAACGACATATCCGATCCCATCAATCTCCGTCCGCCCCCTATCGTAATACGAAAAGCAACAATAGGGGGTTTGTGAGCGTGATTGCCCGAGGCTGTGGTCCGTCCGCTCGATCGATTTCACCCTTCTTCCCCAAGAAGAAATACAAGAGCAAGAGGCGATTTCGAGTAAAATACAAGGGGTAGTCGCGGGAAAAGGAAAGAAGCTACCGTTCCCTTGTATCACTTTCCCAAAGACGTATGCGTTACTGTACTTGACGCCCGTACTCGAACTAATATATACCTCCAAGAGCGACATAGCCAGTCGACACCCAACAATTGACCACCGACTTATTCGGCCTTCTCCCCGTTATAACCTTTCCTTCTTACGGAAGTACACCTCATCGCACTTCGGCCTACATCTGGTCCTTAGAAACAAAACAGAAACAAAAGGTCCACGTCGCTCGATCGTAAAACGCTTGATCATCGATCGATCCAGGGCATCTAAAATCGATTGGTACACTTCTTCGCACGAACCTCAAGAAGAACGCACGCCACTTATTTCTCTCTCAAAGCCTTCTTTCGCGACTACAAGAAGGGCGAAGAAGGAAGTGACTGTGTCATTCGTTTTGGAGCGGGTTGAAACGCGTGGGAAAATAGAGAGACTTCAGACACCGAAACTAGTCAACACCGTCATAAAACAGCTCGTGTCGACACGCCACCTAGCCCACGGCGAATGGCTGCTATATCGAAACAGAGCCTCGTCTTCGATATCTTGCCATGACATCCGTAGCCCCTTACTACCTTCCAAGTGGTCGTTGGACGTCTTCAACAACACCCCCATACTCTGTCAAGTACACATCGTTATCCGCCATCGCTCCTGATACAATAAATCTCAACGACGAACCGATGCCGCCACCGAGCGCACGAACAGGCTATCGCCTGTTCGATCCAACCCAACACGAACCTTCATCCCTTTATTCGTCACCGGCATCGCCATCAAGCGGTGCCCTCAGCCAGCTCGGAGGTTCTCGTATGTCCGGCTCATCGATAGCGAAACAATCGATATATGACTACGCTGCTTCTCATCGACAGCCCACCCCAGAACCGACGCCCCCGGCGCCGCACCCGGTCTTTGAATCAATCCGACAGCCGACTCAACCAGCCACCATCGCCACCATGGGCGCACCCTCGCCGCAACCTATTGTGGACGAGGTAGTTGACGTAAGAAAGACAACAACATCTAGCCTGGCTGACTTTGCGGCCCAGATGATTTGTCATTTTTGGTTCTCTCCAACTCCAGTTGCTCCGATGAACGCTGACCGGAACGACACAGCCTCTTCGTCACGCGAACAGCTTTATCGTTATCTGTCCCCGCTCCAAGAACCTACTCCTGCCTTCCGATTGTTCGTACAACACGCAATCAGAACCACTCTCGTCTCACATTCTGTCGTCATCGTCTCACTGCTCTACATCTACAAGCTTAAGCAGAAGAACCCGACTTTGATCGGCGGCAGTGGCTCAGAGTATCGCCTGGCAGCGACGGCTCTTATGTTGGCCAACAAGTTTCTGGACGACAACACCTACACGACCAAGACTTGGTCCACGGTCACGCAGATGAATCTCAAGGAGATGCGTTCAATGGAGGTCGAGTTGATCAAATGCCTTGATTACGACTTGACCGTGCGCCAAAAAGAGTATGAGTCGTGGTTGGAGATGCTTCATGGCTTCATGCGAGCTCGCACCGTCGTCACACATGGTCTCCCTGCCTCGTCTCTCCCCGCTGGACGCCAACTTTCCATCAATCCCCTGTCGCCTTCGTCGGTGCTGAATGCAACAGGTGACCGAGGCCGCTATTATTTCCACCCTGGGAGTACATCTCGAGCACGATCGAGCTCACCACTGAAACGTACAGTCAACAACCGAGTCAGAGCCAGCGCTGGATCCAAGCGAAAGACTGGAGGAGAAGACCCGGACCGCGCTGCCAAGCGCACTCATCACACGACTCAACCATCCATGCCTTTGTCTGTACCCGCTCTCGATTTCTGCAACGTTCTCCCTCCCCGTTCCGGTTCGGTTGGAACATACGACCAAGCGTTCCTGCCACCTCAATTCGACTACCTTGCGGCGCCTTTCGCATACCAACAGCAGCCCGTCAACATTCCTCAAGAAGAGCTTATCTACTACACAATTGCTGCTTCTCCAGTCGATCCTCTTTTCGCTCAGACGAAACGACGAAGTGTGGAGATGCTTGGCCTGCAGCCTTCAGCATTGGTCCACCCTCCTCAATCCGGTAGCCCGTTTACTCAGGTTATGGACGAATACGGCCGAAAATTATCGATCCCTACTCAATACTCTCCGTTGCACCACAACGGCGGACCATGTACACTCGGAAACCCGTTGCCTTCCATTTCTTCCTCCTCGCCGACTCACCCGATGTATGCTCCTTCAGATTGGCACTCGTTTCCGCCCAGCAGGACACATGGCAATGATCCTGCCGCGGGAGGACCTCGACACGTCTACTCCAAGGGTCATTTCGCCAATGCCGGTGACCCGGGATATGTGTATCACCCTGAAGAGTGGGTCGATGACGGTCCGGGCTACTCTCGGCCAATCACATATGCCGGAGGTCCGATCCGTAACAGTTTGCACGTCACGCAGAGCGCGCGCACTTCACCTGTTCGAACTCACATCCATTAGCACGACCATCCGATTCTCTCAACCTATCGATACGAAAACCGATCTCACAAGTGACTCTTGACTTTTTTTTTCTATTTCCTGTAGCCCATAGCAATTGCATGTCTCACCTTTTCTCTCCCGCTTGCGACAACACTTTTTTCACGGCAACGACAAAAACCCGACTTTCAGAGACCGGCGAAGACCACACCAAGCACACCAAGCATAAGCACAAAGAAAAAGATACATGCACGGATGCACCATGCTTTTTCCTGCTTACATTGACTTAACGTGAACCTGGTGCTTTCACTTTGACCGGATTTCGTCCATGACTTACGAACTTTGAAGACAACAATAGATAGATATTATATTATATTCCATGTTATTGCATACCTTGCGTCTCCTCTCCCTCGGGACGCGACACCAGGTTAACCTACAGATATAGTCACTGATGGTTCTCTTAGTCGGAAAGATGCAATTCGATGCCATCGGAAATGTATCCAGGGCAATCACGGGAAGGGGGGTGGGAAAAAGGACGCACTCAAATAATCAAATTGGGTAAAATCCACAATAAATCGAGGAAAATCCGCCCTCGGCGGTCGAGGAGAGAGGCTTGGCAGAACATTGTTACTGTGATTTGATGGATGTGGCCCGCAGGGATGTGATATAACTTCTATTAATTGGCGGAGGTCAGATCGGTCTTGATTCTGAAGAGATAATATCTCTGCGTTCATCTCCTTCTTCTGCTGGTCTTGTTATCAATCTTTTCATCGCAACCCTCTGACAAAGGACATCAGCCGAGCTCCTCCAGTGCGGACGAAACCCCCTCTTTCATTACAAGGCACCTCCTGACAGCCGTGGATTGATCACCCATTTTTTACTCAAGCCGAACCGTTACGCCACAGTGCTCAACTTGTGGACGGGTGGTATTACACGGTGCAGCAGTCGAAGCATAATAGATACGAGCACATACACAGAAAGGTGGAGATTCATTGGAAGAGGCGTAGTCGACGAGTCGGATCAAGATCCGAGTCAAACAAAGGAAGCAATCGACGTTTCCGAAGCGGATGAACTACACCAGATAGCAAGGGAATGCATAGTAAGACAAGGCGAAAGGTACCTTTCAGTGAGTCTGCCGATCTTACTTTGTGGCTTCTTTATCTCGCACCTTGGATGCGTGCATTCAAGAAGCAACCGAGTTCCGATCAAGAATCCGCAAAGGAGTGAAGAAGGCACCGGGGGACTTCATCACAAGGTCCAAAGTTGGAAACTTGCGAGGAATCGATCACTGGTGACGCAATCGACTTGCTTCGCTTCGAAATCTGATGGGAAGGGGTTGGGGTGAAGAGGATGTCCCAACAAACAGGGGCGAGGGGGGAGAGTCGTGATCGATTGACGGATCCATATTATTGACGGGGATTATTTGATCGGGTTCTTGAAGATTAAAGATCGTCCCGGGCCCCAACCCCAACCCCTTTTCGCCTATAGCTTGATACATTGACATGATACTCTATCTCTCACCCAGAACAGCTCTACGATCATGATGTAATCATTTCAAAATATAAATCTTCTACAGATGCTCACGCCGTTTCCTCCTATCCACATCTTGATGTTTTAGGCAAATAATCAACGATCCTCTGCAAGATCCCCTTTCACGAACATGTCCGAATCTATCTCTATCGATCGCACCACCGAAGACACTCCAGATCTTACCCTAAACCCCATCCGCCTTCTAATCCGTGAAACGCCCTCTTCAGGACGAGGGGTTTTTGCTCCTCGCGATATCTCAGCCGGTACGATCCTCGAAGAAGCACCTGTGTTGGTTCTGACGAAAGAAGAGTGGGAAGAAGGAAAGTTGAATGAGGGAGTTCTGGGTGGATATGGATTTAATTGGGGCAATGGGGGAATGGGGGTCGGTCTTGGAATAGGTGAGAGTAAACTCAAATTTCCCTGCCGCTTGCCTCTGAGAGGTCTCGCCTCACGCAGTCAGTGAAGGGAGTCTCTTCTCTACGAAGACGAAGACGAAGACAAAGACGAAGAAAGAAAAATGAAATGAAATGAAACAGGAAAACTGACGAACCCAAAAACCCCTTTCCTTGTCTCCATAACCCTCAGCATCCATGTTCAATCACTCTTCGACACCGAATGTCGCATTCTCTCGACTCTATCCGACTCGCCATAACCCGACTCAGCGCCCAACTATAGTTTTTCGGACATTTCGTGCAGTCAAAGAAGGTGAAGAACTTTTTATTTGTTATTCGGCGGATGAGAGTAAGTTGTGGTTCAACAAAAGTGCGGACGAGGAGACGCCTTTCGCCAATGGCCCTGCCACATCCACACCCACACCCACACCCACATCTACACTCACCCACTCACTCGCTTTCCACCACCGTTTACAAAATGGCCGACTTCGTCAAACTTAGCATTTTCGGCACCGTCTTCGAAGTAACCACTCGATATGTCGATCTCCAACCGGTCGGGATGGGTGCCTTCGGCCTCGTCTGTAGTGCCAAAGATCAACTCGGTAACACTGCCGTCGCCATCAAGAAAATCATGAAACCCTTCTCCACTCCAGTTCTCTCTAAAAGAACGTATAGAGAATTGAAACTCCTCAAACACCTGAGACACGAGAATATCATCAGTTTGAGTGATATTTTCATCAGTCCGCTCGAGGATATCTATTTCGTGACAGAGTTACTTGGGACGGATTTGCACAGGTTGTTGACGTCCAGACCGTTGGAGAAACAGTTCATTCAGTACTTTTTGTACCAAATACTGGTGAGTAGAGAGGCGAGACGAAGGGGTTTACTATCCGCGGGTGGCTGGGAATTTCCTCGCGGGATCGAGTTGCTGACCCTTCCTTTTTGTTTCCGGCTTATTTCTTGTCTACCTTAATTCGCTCTCGACATGTCGTCCTCCCTCCCTCTCCCTTCCTATTCTCCCTCCTTCCCTCCCTTCCCCCATCCATCTGTTCGTTCATCCTGAAGCGAGGCCTCAAATACGTCCACTCAGCCGGCGTCGTGCATCGTGATCTCAAACCGTCCAACATCTTGGTAAACGAGAACTGTGATTTGAAGGTATGTCCCGGCTGTCCTTTTTACATGAATCCCCCCGCCTCTCTCCCCAGCTTTATCATCCGTATGCAACGCCCCATTACTGGCCGGTCGTCAGTATTCGCAAGGATCAACAACTGACATTCCCCTCCTTTTCCTTCCTTGCCTTCGCCCATTGCCTTTCCAACTTGCCACCTCCCCCCGCTAGATTTGTGACTTCGGCCTCGCCCGAATCCAAGACCCCCAAATGACAGGTTACGTCTCTACGCGATACTACCGAGCTCCTGAAATCATGCTCACTTGGCAGAAGTACGACGTCGCCGTTGATATCTGGTCGACCGGTTGTATTTTCGCAGAGATGTTGGAGGGTAAGCCGCTGTTCCCAGGGAAAGACCGTGAGTGGACGTTTGTCATTTTCTTCTTTGGGTTTTCTTTTCTTTTCTTTTCTTTTGTACCTTTCCTTTTATTTTTTCGGCTTCCTTTCTGGCATGATTGCGCACGGTCGGTGCTGGATAGCCTTTCCCGGACAACGAAAGTCCCCGTTGATCAAACATACTGGCCAAGGATGGGAAAGCGGTCTCTTTTCAGTTGGATTTCTTCTCTTCAATGGAAACTGATCTTTCCCGTCTGTATTCCCGTACCTCCATCACAGACGTCAACCAATTCTCCATCATCACTGAGCTCCTCGGCACCCCACCAGACGATGTCATCAAGACTATCGCGAGTGAAAACACGCTTCGATTCGTCCAATCCCTTCCGAAGCGAGAACGAGTACCATTCAGCAAGAAATTCCCGAGTGCTGACCCATTCGCACTGGACTTGCTCGAAAAGATGCTTGTCTTTGACCCTCGTGCCCGAATCAACGCGACCGACGCTCTCGCTCACGACTACCTCGCGCCTTACCACGACCCAACGGATGAACCCGTCGCTGCCGAGGTGTTCGATTGGTCGTTCAACGACGCAGACCTCCCCGTCGACACTTGGAAGGTCATGATGTACAGCGAGATCTTGGACTTCCACAACCTGGGAGACGTTCAGACTGAGGGCGCAGAGGGAGCGCTCGCAGGAGACACTTCGGCCGTGGACCACAACGGCGATGGTAGCAATGCCGCATAAGTTGGTTAGAATGACGGAGATGACGGAAGACGCCGAGGGAAAGGAGTTGACACCCGTCGGATCGAGCAGGAACTCGTCTGGAACATGTCTATTCCTTCTCTCTTTTTCTTCACACCTTTTGCTACACTCTTGCATCCACCTTTTTCTTCTCTTCTCTTTCTTTCTCTCTCTCTTCCATTCAACCTACCGTGGAGAATCTTGGGGTGATCCGTTTTTCCAGACTATCCGGAAAAAAAGGAAATGACCGGCATCTGGAACCAGGATCTCTTGATATATCGATTAATTAATACACGCAAACGAGATCGACCATGACAAGCGCACGAACCGCATTCAAAAACAAAAGCAAACGCAAACGTCGGTCTCTCCGCGATGCAATCCAGATTTCCCTCTTCCAAGCGCAATCAAGAGCTATACGACTCTAGGGTATCCGGGCTCCTTCTCTTCCCGGTCTCACCCAAGTGGAGCGCTGTTGCCACTAAGTCACGCACACCCCCGACTTGAAGGTTTCTTCCCTATCTTGCATCTTCTCTGTCTATTACATCCCACAAACCTCTGGTGGGTGTGTTCATCGCATCCACGCCGAATGGTCCTTGTTTCCTCCCTATCTTCTTATTTTGGATCAACAGGGCGTCTCTTTCATTGTGGACTCACTCAGAGCTCATCCCACACATGTTACCATTTCTCTCATTCTCTTCCACAAGGAGGCAATCCTAGAGATAAAACCCCAGAAAAAAACACAAAAACAGGAATGGGATAAACCGCATGGGGAGGAATCCTTTCTCTTGCAGTGATTTTCCGCATTCCGCATTCCGCATTCACAATCCCCCTTTTTTTTTCTTTGTAATAGAAGCCACAAAATGAATCAATTGACAGAATCCCAAAAGGTGTCATCCAATCCAAGTCGGTCGGCCCTCTGATAATACAACCCAAAGTCGTTTCCGAGTCAAAGTTGTGGTCCAATTGCTGCTACATCTTTGGCTCCAAGTGAAGATACTCTGTTACGTCAGCAGCGGGGATAACCAAGAGCTCGGATCCGACCGCAGCCCCCTCGGGCGTCCCCTTTGACTTGGAAAAAGCCGGCCCCCCCGCCCCTGCCCCCCAATCGTCAAGTGTCGGAAAAGGGCAGACAAGGATTGAGGCGACGTCAGTGAGGTTGGTCATGACCGACCCACTGGTCATTTATCGCTCTTGGTCCATGAACGGCTTCATTGATACACGCAAATCATGTATATGAAACCCCTCTGCCGCAGAATTCTTGGAATGAACCAAGGCAATCTCTGCCATAAAATCATCTTGTTTACTTTGCCCGTCCCCATCAGTAACTCTACAGCTCACCACACCACCAAATCTCTATCCCGTGATGCTGCGTATATCATCTTCCGCCGCCGCAACCAATCGGCTACCCTCCGCCATCGCTCGATCTACCTCATCAGCCTTCTCTGCCAAAAGTCAAGTTTCCCGTTCGATCTCATCCTCACCCTCCAACAAGAGCTCCCCTGCGCTATCAAGGAATACTGTGCCTTCATCCATTAGATCAATCTCTGGGCTATCCAATGGTGTTTCAGCAGCTGTCGATAAGAAGAAGGGTGGATCGATAGTTAATGCTCTGGTGGACAACGCGATCAAGAGATCGGCTCACTCTATCTCGAAACCAGGACTGGCAACAGGATTAACACGATCTGCATCGACCACCGCCTACTCCGCCTCCGTTCAGAACCAAGTCTCCACCCTCCCCAACGGTCTACGTATAGCAACAGAATCCACACCGGGTCATTTCCAAGCCCTTGGCGTATACATAGATGCAGGTTCTCGCTACGAATCTGCCTCAACATCGGGTGTCTCCCATCTTCTCGACAGAATGGCATTCAAGACCACTTCCGACTATACTTCGTCCGAGATGAGTAATATCATCGATTCGCTTGGCTCCCAGGTACTCTGTTCATCTAGTCGAGAGAATATCATCTACCAATCCACCGTGTTTCCCTCCGATGTCCAGACGGCGATGTCTCTTATCTCTTCGACAATGCTTCGACCTCTGATCCTCCCGGAGGAACTCGAGGCCCAGAAATCCGCAGCGGCCTATGAGATTCGAGAGATTTGGCAAAAGCCAGAGATGATCGTTCCAGAATTATTCCACAGCGTTGCTTACCAAAACAACACGCTCGGAATGCCACTTCTCTGCCCGGAAGAAAGACTGGATGCGATCACGCCGGAAACGTTGAGGGGTTTCATGCAGACGTGGTTTAGGCCAGAGAGGATTGTAGTTGCTGGTGTTGGGATGGAACACGAAGAATTGGTCCGGCTAGCAGAACAACACTTTGGATCCATGACTGCAGGAGTTCCAACAACATCGAAAGGTCAACTGCATCCTTCGTCACAAATAACCTCGTCTTCATATGCCAGCAAGTCATTCGCCACGCTTCAACAAGGAGGAGATGCCAACGTCGAACCCAGCTTCGAGGAACTTGCCAACGCAAAGGCCGTTTACACCGGTGGAGAGTTGATGATTGAGAAACCAGATGAGCCATTCACGCACGTGTACATTGGATTTGAGGGATTGGGGATTCATGATCCGGATATCGTGAGTGCGAATGTCTGGTGTGCCGATATCTCCTCCGTTTATTGATTACCCTTTTTTTGCTTTTTGTTTCCTTCCCTTTTCCTAGTACGCCCTCGCGACGCTCCAAATGCTGCTCGGTGGTGGAGGCTCTTTCTCCGCTGGCGGACCCGGAAAGGGAATGTACACCCGGCTCTACACAAACGTGCTCAACAAGTTCTATCAAGTCGACTACTGCGCTGGATTCCACCATTGCTACGCCGACACGGGACTTTTCGGAATTGCCGCAGCTGTCTCACCCAATTTCAACTCATCGATCGGAAATGTTATCGGTCATCAGCTCGACACATTGACCAGACCGATGCGAGGTGGTGTGACGGACTCGGAGTTGCAACGGGCAAAGAACCAGCTGAAGAGCAGCTTGATGATGTCACTCGAAAGCCGGAACGTCGAGGTGGAAGATCTGGGAAGACAGACTCAGATCCATGGCAAAAAGGTCCCAGTCGAGGAGATGTGTGAGAAGATCGATCAAGTCACTCTGGCAGACATCCATAGGACTGCCAGCAGAGTTTTGAGGCCAGAGGAGAACCCGGCAACACCATTGAATTATGGTCTAGGGTCAGGAGCGCCAACAATTGCGGCATACGGAAATTTGGAGGGACTGGGAGACCTTCAGAGCGTGCTCAAGTCGTGGGGACTAGGTAAGGGAGGTGTGGCTCCCAAGTCCTGGGTCGCATAAAAGACAGTGAACTTCGCATCGTATATAGTAGCATGTAGCATAAATCGAACACTAACATCATGTAGAAACATGACAACAACACAAGCCACTCATTGAATCTGCCGGTTTATCGAAATTTTTCAGGTGGTTGCAACCGCCGGACAAGCTCCGTGAGTCATGCACAGGAGACGCGCTGTCCTTGGAAAAGTCGAGCACCATGAGACTTCCTCGTCCCGAGGGGCCAAATGAAGCGCACTACACATATCAACATGCGACATGCGTAAGATCCTGCCGTAGATCTTTCCATAGGGCATTCAGGGCCCAATTCCTGGTTATCCGTACCCAAGGAAATCCGTACGATAGAAGCATTGGTCACGGCGAGCTTCGTTATCGGCATCATCGGGCAACCTTGATCGGGAGGAGAAGGCCGTCGACGAATGCCAGCGTTGTCGTCGATACATCGAGAGTAGCCATCTCAGCCGCAGTGCCATCGATCAAGCATGCTCTCGCCCTGGAAATAGTCAGACCTCTTTATGTAAATGTCTCATTTGCCCTTGCCTCTGTCACCTGTCTGTGAGCCGAACAGCACCTCTCCGACAGCTCTCGACGTGTCTTGAACCATTTTCCGTGCACCAAAGGCGACTTGAGACGACTCTTCTAGGTCTTGGCGAAGCTTGACGAGTGAGAGAGGTGTATGAGAAATGGGAACAGAACCGAGACCGGTTTTTTGAGTCGTCTCAATGAGGGAGGACAGAAGCGAGAGAGCTGAAAGAGGAGGAATAGGATCTGGTTAGAGAGGGTCGAGACAGTTGCGGTACTCTGTCGCCCAAAGGGAGTTCACCTTGGTTGTATTTGGCTTCTATTCTTTTCTGATCCATCCCATCAGCTTGCCATGCGTTTTCGCTGCGAGCAGTACAGAAAATGTTGTTAGGTAGATGATGACGTGAATTTAGCACATAGGGTAATTAACCTGACGGTACTTACATTCCAGTCAACAGCTCCTCCAAGGTCGTCTCCAATTTGCCTAGCTCAGAATCCACCTTCGCAACATCTCCCTCCTTATAATCCAGCAGTTCGTCCAGAGTCTGCTCGACATCTGCTGGTGTCAAGGTCAAAGTCGAAGCGGCCATCACAGTCGAGCCAACGACAGAGCTACCGACTCTATTCTTTGGTATTCTTTGGGAAATAGAAGCGGATCTCGGGAATGGAGAGACGGATGTGGTGAGAGCGCCATGTTGATGGCTAAGACCACTGAGTGACCGCTGGTTGACATGATTGGTGGGCAGCTTGAGTGTTTGGGATGTCGGCAAATGTCGGGATGACTCTGCAAGAGGTGAAAACCCTGGTGCGGGCGAGGCCATGACGACGAGCCGTGAGATGTGAGTAGTGAAGATGGACCGACTGAATCGGACTGATCTTCATTGATGACGAAATCAGACACTGCTAACATGTACTGATCGGTTTTATGGGTCCATCCAAGAATTAGATGGTGGTTGAGACCTACACAAACATGAATCGGTGAAATGACAATTCATAATGGTAAGATGCATCGAGGTTCGGCCTCGCCCGCTCGGCGTGTCCTCCGTGGTCTTTGATTGATCCCCCCCTCATTTACTACCGCGTCATGGAATTGCCCATGGCTTGGATGAACGTGACATTTGATATTTAGTCCTTTGGTATTTAAGTCATCAGATTGTGTACAGAGAGCAATTTGCGACCTCCTCTTGAAACAAATGTACCATCCTGATATCCCTCAAAGGCAAGATACACATCTTGTCAGTCCTCCTTACAATGCGGCCAATTTTGCCACATCGACCGGCTTGCCGTCGCTGGTCAAGCAAGCCTCGATGAAGGCAAGATCCCACAACGCACTCCGCGGCTCAGCCTTGTTGGACTCTCCACTCTGACCCAAGCATGCTCGTCCAAACTGGGCAACTTCCTCGGGGACTCCGCACGACGGGTATAGTTCCTCTTCTTGACCCTTGACCGCCTCAAGTACCTTTTCATCTCGCGAAGAGACCGAGACCTTCCACTGACCACCGCCGGTCAGAGTGAGGACACCGTTCAAACAGGTGAATCGAAGGGTCAAAGGGAACCCAGCTGGGAGGTCGGGTTGCGTGAAAGAGATCAAGATCGATCCGGAAGGGGTCGCCTTGCCAAGCCCCTGAGGTGCGTTTTTGGGCTGAGGGAATTCTTCGCCATGAGGCTCGGTTGTTTGTTGAGGGGCCGAGGCGATGGCGACGATGGTGTCGTGAGGCCCGAGGTGAGTTCGGTGCAGTGTGGGCTGAGCAATGACTTGGGTGGGACTATAGGAGGCGAATGGACATGGGAAAATGTTTCAAAAGACAATGTTAGTAATCACAGTCAGCAAGGAACTGCTGCAGTAGGCTTGAGAGATCCCGCCCGACGGCGGCGGCTTTTCTCAAACAGAGGACTCACGCAAGATCACCCAAGGCAACTCTCAAAGCAGCTGCAAAGTGCACACCTCCATCAAGCAAGAATCCACCTTGATAGTCCGGGACAGTCCTCCACTCGGTCGCATGGTATTTTGAGCCGCTCTTGACATGACCGGTCATCCTCAATTCATAGAAAAGGACAGGTCCCAAGGGCCCTTTACCATTTGCGATCAATTCGGCTGCTCGAAGCGCTCCATGCTCGTGGGCAAAGTTCTCAGCGACTCGCCAGATCAAGCCCTTGGGTTTGTATTCTGACTCGTAAGTCTCGATGAGCTTCTTGGCTGTCGCTACGTCTTTAGCGATGGGTTTCTGTGTTGAGTTTCAGAAGTGAGGGAGGAAAACAGGCAGGGCACGCGTTAGCTTTTCTGTGATAGCCAGTCGTTCTTCGCTTGGGACCATGAGGTCCAGGAATGAACCCCCAGCCTTTCTTAGACCCACCTCACTCAAGACGTGCTTTCCAGCCTTCAGACACCGAATGACATATTCGGGCTGCTTCGAGATCGGCAACGCCATGATGACGGCCCCAATATCAGGTCTCTCGAGGAGTGCGGTCAAGCCGTCTTCGCCATGGTAGACGTCTACCTTCTCGGACTTGAGGATATCAGCCGAAGCCAGCTTAGATGCCGAGGCCTCGGATCGAGAATAAACCGCTTTGAGGGTAATCACGTCCTTGGCTTTGAGGATGGCCGGGAGGTGTGCTGCACATCATGAGGGGATAGGGGGAAGAAAATGGGGAGTTTCAGAATCAGTTTGCCGAGCAGTCAAGGATGGCAAAGAGTCCTTCCATGGCCTCAAGCTGAGTCTGACTTACCTTCAAGAGCAAAGATCCCCGCACCGAGCAGGGCGACGCCGAGAGTCTGTTGAGGAGCCATGATGGATTTCTATTCTTCAAGATCGAACAAGTGGGAGCGTGAAGCAAGAGAGGAGAGCGAGAATCGAGGGAAGTTAGGATGTTCCTGTAAATGTTGTTACGCCGAAATTGTGTATAGGTCACAATGATCTATATATATATACATCATCATGATATGCTAGGGCGAGCCATTCCTTTTGTCTTCTTCCAAACGAGATGGTGGAATTGATGGTATTTCCCTCATCTCGCTCTAGATCTTCCAGCTGGAGCTTCCAAACTTCAATGCGGTCGGACTTACCTCGGCCAATAAGCGAGGTTGACGCGTGGCAAGCGGAGAACTTCGCGGCGGCTCACGTCCATTTGCCGCTTTGTCTTACCAATGCCCTGCCTGTTCTTGATCAAATGGTCTGTCCGATGTTTGTTTCGCTAACCGATATCCGGTTGCACCCAAGAATCGTACTCGGGAATGAAAGCTATTTGGTAAAATGTGTTTTTAACATGTCTGACAATGCTCGAGCAACCCCCCAACCCCCCGTTCTCTACAAAGCTACGAAGTCAAGATAGGATTCTCATTTGGTCACCCGTTGAACTTGTAGCGTTCTCGTAGACCTTTGCCATACTTGAACATCTGAATTCACGAGAGAGTAACAGTCAGCAAGTGATGTTGTTTGTATGTAGAAATATCCCTTTCGAAAACGGGGACGCCTTGAAGGAGGGAGGGACGAAGAAAAGAATTTGGTGGATGCAGAGGACTCACAATCAAAGGTGCAGGAATTGCAACCGCAGCTAGACAAGCCAGAATTGTGCCTCCCTTCCCCCAACCTAGATTCCGAAACAATTGGGGCGTGAAGATAGGCATCAAGGCACCCAGGATACTCCGTAATGCCGTGGCACCAGCCATTGAAGCAGCTGAATAGGGGAAGAAGGCATCCACGAGGTATGTTTGGATAGATTGCCACGCCAAAAGCAGTCCCAAACTGGACGGATGGAGCACAAGATGAGGTATAGGAAGGGGGTGTGACAATTGATTCAGTATACGAGCGACTAAACCTTACGAATTACGACAAGGTATAGCAAGCAACCATCAGCCGTCTACTACTCACCCGAGAATGGCTTGCCCGACTAATGGACCCATCCAGTGCGTCTGAGCTTGCGCCGACCAAGCGAAGATCAACATCCCAACGGGAAAAACGATACTGCGGAGTACCACAAGGCGAGGCAATAGAGGTCAGCACCGTCGAGATCACTCCTGACGTTACATCTGCTTCGGTACACGGTTAAGAGTCCGACACTCACGTCCCAATCTGAACCAGTATAAGCTACGAGACGAGTCGAACGGGAGGAATGCGAGGCGTCAAATTGTCAGCTGGGGATCCCAATGGCATATCACACAAAAGGGTCAAGTCGTGTGCCTCACCCTGTACTCTGGCTGGCCACCGTCTCCGTTGCGCTTCCTCAGACGCTTGTATATCCGGTCTTGAAACCTCACCGCGACTGCGGCCGAGGTGAAAAACCCGAAAGCTGGGAGCAATCAAAAGCGAAAATCGTTGTCAGCCATAAACCTTGTGTCGACGTGTCAAACGCCTTCCCGCACTGCAAGGCGCGACCTACCAAGACCGATGTATGCGAGTGGTATTGTCGCTTGGGGGAAGCCGTAAGAGAAAAGACCGTCTAGACTCCAAGGCGGACTCCCGAACAGAATTGGTATGGCAACGATAAATACATAAATGGTGCCGTAGAGGTAGGCGTAGTAGGCGGAGAACATGAGGCACACTGGGTTGGTGAAAAGCAATCGAGGAGGTCGGGAAAAGGCATTTCCAAAGACACGGCGAGCATCTGCAGCCGGGACCATGGTTTTGATCCATCCGAGACGCCGAGCCAGGTGGGTAGGCGACAGACGAGCAAGGAACGACGTTGGGCGCTCAATATGATGGGTCTGTTCGTAAACGATGAAGCGTTTGATGGCACTTGTTACGGGAAGAACACAGATAATGATTAGCTCCGCAGTATCAACATTGAAGGTTTTTAAGGCTGATCAAAGACTCACCCGGCATAAGTCTCCTCCATGAAGGAGCAGATCAAGATAAAGTTGAGAAAGCTCATGATAGCGAAGAAGCCGAGGACCCATCTGCTCAGATAAGTCCAAGATGTTAGCGTCTCGTGTCTTCTATAGCCATCTATGCACTTTTCGCCGTGAGGTCTCACCTCCAAGAGGCTAGGAGCAGCCAGAAACCGAGCATACTTCCCAAAGTCGGACCGCCCATCGGTCCAAGTCTGCGAGGAGAGATAATGGTAGGTGGTTGAATCAGCATTGCATCGTGGACCCAGATACCGATTCATCGATGTGAAAGGTTAGACCTACGCATAGATCGCAACCGGCTTCCCTCTCTCGTTGGGCTTGAACATGTCTGCCACAGTGGCGATACCTAATGCTGGCCCAGACGAACCAAAAATGCCGCAGAGACTGCGAAGCAAACATCGGTTATTGTCAGTCATGCATATGTGCGCCCTAATCGAGGCGACCCACACTCACAATCTCAGGACGACGGCGGTTTGCAAGCTATTTTAGTAAACCAAAAGGGTGAGATTTATCAGCCTGGAAAGACTAAAACCCTTTCCGCAACGGTCCGTGTTGGCTCACTTTTGACTCGCACAACATGCAGCACAGAAAATAACGAACGGCCCTGTTGACAAGATATATGCGATCTGACGACCGTACAGCTCGCTGATCGGTGAGAAGATGAAAGGGCCTGCTCCTAAGCCCAAGACATAGGCGGAAGTCAACAGAATCCCAACTTGTTCCTTGCCTCCAGCTCCTACGAGATCCTCCAGAACTTGGTGGGTCGAGGGCGCGATTATGGATGAACCAGAGGTTGAAATGAAACCAGTCAATGCAATAGTCAGGGTGATTTTCCACCTGATCATCCGGTAGGGTTAGCAAAAGAAGGGAGGACCAGAATTATCCCGTGGACCGTCGACCAGGAAGAGACTCACCTTTTTGACCGCTTCCAATTCTGCGGGTTCCGTAAATCATCTTCCCAGCCGTCATCTAATTCTTCCAAAGTGATTTCTTTCTCCCGAACCTCTGACAACGGCCTGTCTATCGCCTCTTTGTCCTTCGTGGCATCTGCCAGTGTCACTTCATCGTCTGCTACCGACAACGACGTACTGGTTTGCACCCCGACCTTGGGTATCATGCTCAATATTCGATGGAATGCGGGGATGCTTGGTTTTCTTTCTTCTGGATGCCGAATGATTGCCGTCAGAGCGTCAAGTCAAATGGATGCTAGATGATTTCCGATTCTCAGCCCATGTGAGCCTTTATAATTGCAGTTTCTGTCGAGCTGGGAGTACGAAGTTTGAGAACATGGCGGGGGCTCTGCAGTAAGAGGTCGAGCTGGAGTTGCACGTCTGGTACTATGGCCGGGAGGTCAGGTATCGCAAAACAGGTCAGATTACGTGGTAGTTTGTCGATCGCCCGCCATGTACAAAGGTTGGGTTGGGTGTCCAAAGGAGAAAATGTATGGTTGACTGAGCGAACTGCGGTCGAACATCAACTAAAACCCTCTCCGTTCCAAAAACATCGACCCCGATGTGCCCCGATGAATATACAGTAACCTTGTCATCTGATACACCGCTACCGGAAAAGTCAATCTGCTTGCCAGAGAAACTGACCTCGAGGCTAAAGACGGTGGCATATTCATGTCAACCATGCCGTGCGATCTCCGATCGAGTTAATTGAAATTCCTGACACTGTACTGCCATTCCTCTAGGGCCCATGCCGGAACTCGGCGCGGTCTTCGCCGACACCTTGAGTGGATGACGCGATAAGGCGAAACAGCTGTACAAGATTCCCGCCCCTAGCCTCGAAATTTTCCCTGGGATAGGCTGAGGTGGGCTCGGCAAGGCTTAGGGATCTCTGCCGAGCCAAAAGTACTGAAGCGGAAGGAAAGAGAATCTGCTATGGCATCGCCGACATCCTCCATTCAGAAATCCAAGAAAAAAAAAAAGGGATTGGCACCAAATATATACAACAGTCGCTCAGTCTACATCGTGAGATACCAATGTCGGAATCTATCTCACTACTTCTGCTCAGCAACCATGATCTTCTTTCTCTCTGCCTGCGGCTTATGCTCTCCCTCTTTGGTATGCCTTCTCCTGTTCTCTTCCTTCTGCTTGCGGGCACCCAACATTGTACGTTTGAGCTCTGTTGCGTTCTTGATGGCACCTGGCAGTCGGCGTTGGTTCTCGATTTTCCGCATCCCTTTCTCGCCACCCCACTTCTCTCGAAGTTTCTTCCTGTATTCCATCGCTGCACGTTCTCGAGTGTCGATTGGGCCCAATTTCGCAGAAGCGTTCGTCTTCCATATTCTGACATTACCATCATCTGAAGCTGAAAGAACAAAGTCAGATGTCGGAGTGTAACAGGTGTCAAAGACCCTCTGCATTCGTTTAGTGTGGTAAACATCCCTCGATCGACCTTCGTCCCTGTTCCAAAGTCGGACCGTTCGGTCATATGAACCCGATACGAATTCTTCACCCGTCGGACTCCAATCACAGCTCATGACAGCCGCGACGTGGCCCTTGTACACCTGTGTTGGGGTCTCGAGCTTTCGAATATCAAATGTGTAGAGGTTGTGATCTTCCGAAGCCAGGAGCATGACCGTAGGAAGGGTCGGGCACCATGAGAGAGCGTTGGATTTCATCTGTAAGATTGATCAAGGCGCAGAAAATTTTGTAGGTGTTCAGTAAACAAAGCCAACACGGTCCAACCGACTGCTCGGAGACACATCAGACGTTGTTGCTGTCAGGGACTTACCGCCATCACAACCCTCCTTTCTGCCTTGCCCGTCCTGATGTCATACAGACACATCGTTCGATCATTCCCAATACTGGCCAACACGTTCGTCTCGGACTGATTGAACTTGACGCTGGAAACCGTCTCCATGGAGTTGCCGAAAGACAAAGTCGACAATGGTGCACTCTTGGTTTCGTCCCAGATTTGTACGGTATTGCTCGCAGTTGCAAAGATAGAATCATGTCGATGGTGATCCAGACCGTTGAATCCATTCGAGCCTTGATAGGTCATGACCGGTTCAATTTTGGCTGCCATTTTTTCCCTCTCTTCCTCATCCACAGCTAATCCACCACCTTCGACCTCCTTGAACCCACCGTCCCCTCCTTCATCGTCCCCATCGAGATCAATAGCCATATCCCCGGCCGCATCCCGTTGATCCATGTCCATCATTCCGCCCGCTCGAAGGCCCTGTTCAGCAAATGCGTTCCCACCGAATCCAGTTTTGTCAAACTCGTCGTTCATATCCACACCCGTCCGACTGAGATGTGAAGCGATCAACGGACTTTTCCAGATCTTGATCGTCATATCAGCACTCGAACAAGAAATTAAGGCTCGACTGGTATCATTCGAGTGGGAGGACCAAGCGAGACCAGTAACCATCCCGCGATGAGCTTGAGGCAATTTCAAGATCGGACGTTGTAATGACAGAGAATGAATGATGACTTCTCCATCTCCGCCTCCACCAGCGACGACACCGATACGCCGCGGGTCTTTCGCTAATGTGTAGACACCGTCGGTATGACCTTCGAGTGCAGCTACGAACGGTTTAGAAAACATTCGATCCATTTTACTGGCATTGACGGCACGGGTGTACTCCCTAGCCTTGGAAAATGGATGGAGGGCGGGGTCGAGATTACGTTGGACCGGATGAGGAGATGAAGAGCTGGGGGAGATTTGCGGTTTATATTCAAAAGTGTGGAGAAAGTAAGGAAAATTCCAAAGAAAGGGCAAAGAAGTGCGTTGGATATGGAATTTAGTGATGCCAGTTCTGCACATGAACACGGTCCGTTTCCCAAGAGACTAGATCCTCCGAAGGTATATCTCAAAAAGAGACCGCGCAGTAAAAATGAAACTCACGACGATGGCAGATGGTCGTCAAGCGACCTTGAAATAACCTTGATCTTCATGATGAACGACTGGACAAACTGTTCTCGCTGTTTCTGAAATTGTCAATTAATTCTCCGTCTCTCCCAATGTGTAGCCCTGGCGAAGTTGACGCTTCGGTAGTTGGACTGGAAGGATAGGATGGGGGAGTTGTAGACGAACACCAAGGAATTAAAAGTCGGTCAAAGCGATTTTTGCGAAGGTGTTTTGAAGATATGGCAGAAGAAACAGGTTGTTGAGGCAGGAGAAATGAGGATATTGAGAAGAATTTGAATGGACATTGGTATGACCAGAAACTGCGCCAGGTCTCGTGGTGACAAATAAAGACGGCACCGTGCCAAACTATCGAACAATGATGATAATTGGGAAATGTCGCGATCACCTCAGACGCGCGATCACCCTTCAGGCGATTTCCAGGCTCAAACTTTTTTTCTTAGCGTTTTCGGGCGCCGAGACAGGACGCAAGGCAAGTTCACGTGAAAGAGTGCCTGAATTCTCCGAATGACGAGGTTTGCAAGACTGATCAACCGAAAGCTCGATATTCTATCGGGATATCCCTGATCGCTATGAAAATGCTGCACAGTGGGATGATGCCGAAGCAGGACTGATACTGATACTTTCATGACATGGCCAAATCCAAATTTGCTCCGTCGTTAAAAAGTCACAAACACGTTCCGCTGGATGGTGTTGAACGTCGCAAGCATGTTCAATCCTAGAGCGGCCAGGAGCTGTTGCAAGATCACCTCAACAGCAGCCGCGTTACGGAACGGGACATCTCGAAAGCGCACGAGTTGGCCGTTGAGGAGTATCAACAGTGCGCGAACTTGCTTCTTTTCGATCTTGTTCGGATCTAGGAAGGAAGGTGGGGGCGGACTTGGCCAAATGGCCGGCGATTCAAGCTTGCTTGAACGTGTGTCAACTGGAGCTATTGTCGACGAGACCGTGGTGTCGAACGGGAAGTAGCCCTTTGGATGCTCTTCCAGGATCGATTTTACATTGTCAAATGGGTGAAAGACATTGGTTCCCTACCAATATGACAAATTCCATTAGCATCCACTTCTCGTCCTCGTAGCATTGATGTGAGATTCTCACAGGATCAAGGAGATAAGACGGCGAGTAACCGCCTTTATAGCTCATCTTCTGGCACGTATGAATATAAAACCCCATATAGAGCCAACCCATCCCTTCCATCCCGGCCTCCGCACATTCGCGGGCAAGCGCAGCTTCACGCAGTGCGGAGAGTTTGCCAAGACTCGCCCATGCGTAGTCAGGGTCCCAAACGAAATAGACGCTCGAAATGCAGCCAGGGAGAATGTCGACCACGGAGAAAGCGATGAGCTTGTCATCGATTCGCCATTCTAGAATACGGAGAGGATTAGGAGTAAGAAGCCGTGAGCCACACCCTTCGGGGGACCTGTCGATATCATGAAGCGCGTCTACAACTCACGCTGATGGTAGCATCCGTAATGTACAGGCAGATCCGGCATCGATGTCGCACGAGGATAGGGAATGCGTTGTTTCTATTGAGGAAACTGGTCAGCTCACTCAAGTAGCTACATGCAATCAGCGACATAAAAGACTCACTCCGAGCGGGTTCTTGCAAAGGAAACGACTGAAACCGCCAATAGTGTTCTTGCCTGATTTATCACCGTGGACTGCGACCTGGTATCGGTCATACAATTTGAAGGACTCCTGGGTAGCCTTTGCAGGGACGAGCTTAACCTGTTTATGTGAGGTCAATGTCCGGAACAGGATATCTCCATCTGAGGAATAGTAGTCGGGTAACTCACTTCAAATCGATGACTAGCAGTGGATCCAGCTTTCGCGAATTCGGGAGCATGGATCTCCTTCAAGAAGTCAAACTGTTGCTTGGCTTTTACCTTTCCGAGTCCAGGTTTACCCTCAACCTTCCCATCTTCCTTCTTCTCCTTATCTTCGCCCATCACAAACTTTTTCCACCGGTTCATGATGTATCGCATCTTCTTATCTTTTTCGGGTGCAAATGAGCGAGCGTCTAGCCGGATCGTATACTGTGGACAGCATGTGTTCTGCATATCTGGGCTGTAGACCGACACCGAATGCGAAGGAGATCAGGGCACGCTGGAAACAAGATTAATGCACGGGAGAAAGATGGAAAGAGAGAGAAGTCGAAACGGCAAGATTATCCACTCACTGATAAGCATAGGTCCCTGATCGCCTCCATCCTCTATCGATCAGTAATTGATATACTCTCGGGGACATCTGTGATGTCGAGACTGCATGGAGCCAATCAAATAAACAGAGATAGAAGATCAGGTGAATGGCAGTCTTTACGAACAAATACTGGCGGACCTAGACTCACGTCCATAACTTCTACTCGTTCTTGTCCTGCTTCGTTCACCCACAGGTGAACAGTATCCACAGGTCGAAGATCCATAGCCTGGAGGGAGGAAGAAATTAGCGAGCGAGTCGCGGGGAGTATTCGCCGTTGGTTTTGTTTTCGTGGTGGTAGTCGTGGTCGTAGTCGAGTGTCGTTTTGTCGTGTCCGTGGTCGTGGTCGTTGTCGTGATAGGAGTAAAAAGCGTCGTAAGTCGTCGAAAGATTGTAGTCGGAAATCGTGAATAGGAGAAACGGGTCAAATTATCGAGAAGTCGTTGTATGCGGTTCATCATTGTGGTCGTTGTCGTTAAAAGAAAGAAATAATGAAAAGACTGGATCAGATGAGACCTGCTCGTGATTGTGGAGTCGCCTTGCATTTCCCTCTGCCTCTGCTCCTCCTTCTCTGTGGCATTCGCCCTTGGCCCCGCCCTCGTTCTGTCCAAGCGTGCAACTCGTCCCATCTTCTGAGAACATGTGCCACCACACCCAAGCCGCAGCGTCCCTCCTTCCGCTCTGATGCATCGCCCCTGCAAGTGCGAACACGACGACGAGGAAGAGAACCCAAGAGAAGCAAACATCCCAGCGACACGTGCAAACGGTCGAGAGAGATAATAACCGAGATGGAAAGGGAAGAAGATGCCTAGAAGTGACACAGCCGATGTGAGTTAACAAGGGCGCGAAGAGGAAAGGGAACGGTCCAAAAGAAGAAGAGATTTCAGTCATTCCGATGTTTACTTAGTGAGAATGCGCCGAAGGCAGCCTTCACCCGCATCAAGTGTAGGGGCCCGGCCAACATGCGGAGCGTATGGAATCTGGAATCTCAGATTTACCTTAGCTCTACGATCCCATCCCGTCCTCTCGTGTACACTCGCAAAAGCTCAAATGTTGGAGTGGGCTCTCTTCTTTCTGCCCAAGGACTAAACAATACGCTAGAATCGCCGGATTCTCATCTTTCTCACACGTCCTCGCATCGCTTGCTGCCCTGTACTTCCATACATCTCCCCACATCTCCCTGCGTTCTTCCCCTTCCCCGTCCGATTCTTATCCACCGGACCGCACACTGTGTACAGTCTGGAGCAGGTCGAACCCCAACCTTCTTCTCGTGCTCATCGTCCATCCAGCTGCATCTTCCAACCACACACACACATCACGTTTGCTTTGTCCTTTCACCGAGCTCACCATTAGGTTCAATCAGAGTCGGGATCTCCGCATCTCTGATTTCTTCTTCCTCGTCATCATCTTGTTCTTCAACCTCGTCCATCTCGTCATCTTCCTCCTCGTCCATCTCTTCATCTTCCTCCTCGTCGTACATGTCTTCATCTTCGTTCCCATCCTTGGCGCCTGGAGACCCCTCAGAGCCTTCCATATCGTCCACCTTGATGCACAAGGGCCCGGACTGCTCCTTCTCTTTTTCTCTTGAGGTGGAGGATGATAGATACGACGTGGAAGTGGATGGGCCGGCTCCAACGGGGCTGGTATGAAGTGACATGATGAGCGAGGTGTTGAAGATGTCTTTTTTTTTCGGTGTGCGTTTGTCGTTTGATTCAGCGGTCTTGGGGGTGTCTGGACCCAATTGGGGTCTTGGTGTCAGATATGGGTGAGTCTTGCCTAGGCGTGGTCGCTCACTTCCAAACGAATCCAATTCTTTGATTTTGTTCTCTTCTTTCCGTCGTGAAGCAGGTCGTTAGTTCGGGTCATTCGATTTCGAGAGTGATGTCAACCATCCGTCTATTCCTCCTTTAGTCTGTCACGTTTTGTATGAGACCCAATCTTTCAACGACTGCCCATCATTATCGCCATAAGCATGACCTTGCCATCAACTGACCGACGGTACAGTAATATTGAGTTGGCCTCTCGCTGGACTCTGCCACAAAAGAAAACGAAAACAAAAATGTGCTGCCAATCAATTTTCATCCCTTTCCTAACCTTGGTTGTCCTTCCGTCTACTCCTTTCCTGCCCCCTTTGCTCCTATTCCTCTCTTCTTCGTCTCCGCCCTCAGATGAACACTGCACTACACCGGTAACCCCTTGAGCTGGAGGTTTGATTCGTGTGGAAAAGGCGTCAACAGCACTCGGGAGGTCGGAAGATCAGGTGGAGAGGAATATAGAGAATGAGAAGGCGACGGCGACTGAGTGGAGGAGTGGGGATCATAAGAATCAAGAATGCAAGACGAAACTCAAACGACCCCAAATATAAACGCAAGTTGATGCCCAAATCGGACAGGAGGAATCACGACAACAACCCGATTGACCGTTTCCCTCTCGAGCCCGCGCGTTATCCATGCAGGCACGGCCCGATTAATCATCATCCCGCACGTCCGGGCGACGCCTTCTTCCCCCACCCCCTCCACTCTTGCTTGGATTGATGCGCGCAGGTCGTTTCGCCCTTCCCTTCGATGCGAAAGGAAGTCCAATAAGAACTTCAATAAGACACTATCTAGGTCTTGTCTGCTTTAGTCTCATGAGGTTTAAAAAGAACCTTGGACAAATCGATGGACGGGTCATCGTCATGCTCTTGTTATCCTATGATATTTCATCCTATCATACCACATCCTATCATATATGTCCTATCTACCTTTCCCACGACCCCTAGTCGTCGTCTTGCCTCCTCTTCCATCACGACCACTACTACCACCACCATTATTATAAGACTGTTGTTGTTGTTGATTTCCGCCACCTTCATTCGGACAGTCACTCGCCCAATGTCCTTCTTGATTACAATTAAAGCAGCCCCCCTGTCTTGTTGACCCTGCTGCCACATTCTCATTCCTGCCACCGTGAGCTCCGCCTCCACCTCCTCCACCTTGACCCTGCCCTTGACCTTGTTGCTCATCTTCCCATTCAAAGAAACCACATCGTGCCGCCTGAGAATTCGGACAAGTCCAAAATGCTCTTCCTTGTGTCGGGCCCTCTTTGACGACTGTACGTCGGACGGCTTCGAGACGACAGTTGCACCGGATGACTGAAGCAGAAGGAGGGCGAGGAGTGGGTGGATCTCGCCGCTGACGTTGAGCGGGCCTTGTGGTATTGTACGTGTTCTGACGATGGGAGAGAGACCGACAGACACGTGTTGACATTGTCAGAACACGAGGACCGGGAAGGCACCGGACGAAAGTCGCAGAAACTCACCGAACTATCCCCGGAAGGCCGCTCGGCATCCGCCCATTGCTACGAGATGGCTGGTGTCAGCAAGAGTCTCCGATTTCTCACAAAAGTACAAGGAAATGGGACAAGAACACCTACGAAGAAATTACAGTTCCCTTCATCCCCCTGCGGCTTCGAGCATGCAAAGAACTTTTTACCTCTGTTTGGTCCATCTCTTTGGACGGTTCGTTCCACTGCATCGAGACTGCAACCGCACTTGACATTATCCGAGACAGTCGGTCTTGGAGCAAGATCTGAGGTAGAACATAATTTAGGCTCAGGCGATGTCCGAAGTCACTGGCATGAAAGAGCAAAGGAAACTCACTTTGGTATGACGCTGATGGCCCTTCGTCGTCCTCGTTTTTCCTCTTCCGACTAGTCCCACTTGCACTTCTGCCTCTCGTTGCTCCTCGAGTGCCTCGGGCGGCTCCCCGGGCTCCCCGGGCACTACCCCTTCCTCGAGCAGCCGGTGGCGCAGGTCCATCATCACCGTCATCGTCATTATTATTGTTGTGATTAATCCTACTCCCACGGCCACCTCGAGGATTCGGTTGACGAGGCTGAACAGGTGCCAAATCGGCATCGTTGCTGTTCATATACTGGCTAACAGTCTGTCACAAAAAAAGCAAGTTGCAAGTGTGGGTTTATGATTTCGTTTCGAGGCGTAAAATCGCGACCTGTGCCAAGACACTCACCTCGATCACCTTCTCCATCTCCCTTCTCGCTTTAACGAACACTTCCTTATACTGTTCGATGCTGAATTGCACTACGTCCGCCTTCGTCTCCACGCCATCGCAGATAAGTTGCATTCGGTGTTCGGTCTGTTCAGAGCACGTCAGGTCGTCAGTTCTCGCTCTTCCACACACACGCTTACGTTGAGAATGATTCCGTCATTCTCTTACCTCTCGCCTCAAAAAAGGTTTAGTCAACGACCGATCGAAGCCAATCTTGTTGTAACCTTCGACAAGACCGATACCGAGCTTGCTTGGAGTAAGGTATTTGGTCGCACCAGATCCAGTCGCCTGAACGTATTCTCGCTCGATGATCCGTGCAATGTGTTCGGCGATCGTCGCGTCAGTGCCTGTGAGTAGTGCACAGTCAGCCATCATGTCCCGCATCCCGTGAGGATACACCCGCACTTACCAATCCCATTTTTGTCCATCAGTCCAACCAAATCAGCCTCAGTCAATAAGCTCGGTGCCGAAGTCTGGCCTTCTTGAAGATTACACGCAGTCGGTATGAACGTTTCGCCCTCCGTAAAGTCGGGCACGACCGAGTCGCTCCATTTGTCGTATGGGAAGACGTCGAGGTAATTTCGGGCCGTAATGACGAGGCCTTACAGGTCCGAATATTCATCAGTAAAATGCTGGTTCTATGGTAGCATGCGAACGTCGGTACCCACCAGATGTCGAGAAGAACTCGCCGGCAATGTCGATTTCCACCGTCGTCAGCTTTCCCAACGCGTTCGTAGAACAACTTGCCAAGAATCTCCTGGCGACATATTCGTACACCCTCTTCTCGTCTCCCGTGAGGTTACTTGCATTCGCAGTTGGATGGATCGGAGGATGAGCTTTATCATTCTTGCCACCATTTCGTGGTTTTTCGAAGCCGCCGTCGATGAGTCTACAATGGGGCAGCGGGGGTGGTAAGCATTGGGATGAAGCCATGAATTCGATGCAGTCGGGGGAACTCACCCTTGAGCAAACCCAGACCAAGCTGGATTATGGGTCTGCTTGGTAATCAATGACATGAAATCGAAATCTTTGTCGTACTGGTCGGTCTCCGTACGGGGATAGCTGAGGAACCCTTGCTGGTAGAGTTTTTCTGCGGTCTAGGTGCTCGAGCCATCGTTAGTCTCAGCCTTCCATCGGAAGCCGGGCCGCTAATCTCAAACTCACATCAAGTATCTTCTTGGGCGCTAATCTTAGCAGCCGCGATCCCGACTTCTGAAGCTCGACCGTCGTCAACGGAAGTGGTTTCCTGTAACACCCCACGTCTGGATATCAGAAACGGAGGACACTCAATCCGATGCAAAAACGCGTCACTCACCACTTGCTGGTCGGTTTCGTCTGCATGCTCCTGACTGTCGCTGTGGGATCAACTGTCACACAAGGCTCATACAATGCCACAGCCGCCTCCAGATCGAACAAGTGGCCTCTCTTCCAGGCAAACTTGGTTGTGTTACCATCTCTTTCGTGAAGGACCTCGATGTAGTAGAATGTCTCGGGAGTGAACGACTTGACTCGTTCGTACTGGTCCACGACAAAGCCAAGGGTTGGAAATTGGCATGGACCTGCGAAAGCCAAATATGAGATCAGTCCAGTGACCATTATCGGCAGACGAATGTTTTCATCAGATGTTGTGAAACTCACCATAACTGATCACCTGCTGATCCAGCTGGGGAACTCGAGCTTGCAACGCCAGAGTCTGAAACCGAGTGAAAGCGGCACCGACACGAAGATCCAAGCTGATTCGAGCTTCTACAGCTGCAGCTTGCAGCTCGTCCAAATCGACGGGATTCCGACAGGCGTTGTGGATTTGCCTGTTGGTGCAAGAAACCAAATGGCTTGTTCAATATCTCTCCGCATTGGGACGAAACGAAGAACGCGGATGCACTCACGCAGGGATGATTGCACTGAACTTCGCTCTCTTGACCAAAATCCTGCGATTCACCTTCCTACATACAGCCACGATCTCTGATCCAATATGTTCTCCTTCTCGATCGCAATCCGTCCAAATCATTAGCAAGTCGGCATGGCGAGCTTCTTGTTGCAGGTTGCGTTCAACACCTCTGAGTTTCTACGAGCAGCGACCACATTCGAATGGGGGAGACGGAGTCAGAGGCGGACTTTTTTCTGGACAGTCACGGTACCGATACCACTCACTGAATCGACATAGGTCTGGATCGGAATATCAAACAAGCTGAACGGATCACATGAGTGCCACTTCCTGTATTCGTCGGAAAAGTCCTGTGAAGGTCAACGAATCAAGAGGGGGGTTAGCGAACACGGCCAGACGATAAATAACGACCACAAAGGCCTACATGCACCCGGAGGCGGACTTACCGAGCTAGTCAAATGACCCAACACGCTAGTTACCGTGAAATCTGCTTGACCACGGCCGAGCGGAGGAGGGAGATTATAGGTAAAATCATAGTTGCGACAATACTGTGCTGGACCGGCGCGGTTGCTGCTTTGACCAGAGGAGAGGATCGCGGTAATGCTCTTGGCGATGGACGGTTTCTCCGCCACGCAGAGTACCTTCATGGTCTTTCAGGCCATTCACGAGAGGCTTTTGATGACCAACAAGGGCGGTTATGAGGTAGCTTTTTTTTTCCTGAAGCTTATTTGTCTGGTATCTTGGTCGATCTCTTAAGGGGCAGGGTGCCGAGAAGCGTCTCGTAGCGGGACAAGTCCAGGCAGAAGGAAAGTGGTGGTGGTGCTGTGTTCTACTCAGGTTGTGTTCCGTAACTTGGAAAAATCTTCATGCCATTGAGGTTGAGGAGATTCAGAAGCAGCTCACATCTTCTCATCTCTTTCTCCTCTGTTGTTTTTCCAAAATCTTGAGACGAGGCATGTCCGTTCTCGCAGCTCTATTTTCGTATTACGTCTACGCCTCCCGCCTCTTGCGTCTTCCTGGGGTTTTCGCGTTTGTCGACGACGGTGGGTGGTTTTGATTACAGGGTCGAGATTCGACGCGACGTCGAGAAAGGAGGCGTGGGAAGAGAGGGCTGATGGGGTTCCCGAGTCTTTTCGACCCCAGCGCGGAGTCGTATTAGGTAATCTATTTCGATTCGAACAGATCGCAACAAAATCAACAAACCGAGGAAGGGAGGGGGAATTGCAACTGACTGGACTGACTGAATTATCAGTGTTACCCACACTCCGACCAGGAGCACGCTAAACACGACCCGACACCCGACTCCTTCCAGCAATACTTTAAGGTGGAATAACCTAAGCCGATTTGGTGATTAGTCCAAAAGTGAACCATGAGAATAGACGGGAAGGGAATAGTATCATCATAGACAACGTGGTTCGATACATCGTCGCACTCTAGACGAACGTTCCCTCTCGTCCCTTCCCTGCATCTTTCTGATCTTGTCCATGACATATTTCTCAGATCTGAATTCGCCCACCCTATCATTTTCCTGATTCTCAAAATCTCTGACCCGTCGATTCTCAATAAATGATATCACATGAAAAATAGCCTAACACGGACGCATATGGGCGGCTAGCTCGTTGAACTGACATCTTCCCGATCACGCCTGTTCCAGTCGCTTGCATTCCATTGTACCATTGCGCTGGATCGATTCGCCTTCCGCGACTCAGGACACACCTCCTACTCATGGGCTCCATCCATACTGACGATGAAAGGCGATACAGTTTGACCTGATATGAGAACGTAACGAATCCAAATATGTAAATATTGCCCGTGAGGATCAAAACATGATTGTACAAGAAGGCGGTCAGACGCGGGAAACCTTGCCCTTTTACCTTTCTTGGCCTCGGAAGTACTAGGTCACGTTACAGAAGGAACCATCTGGCTACCTAGTTTCCTTCCCTCAATCGTCAAGTCACACGTGTCGATCATCGCTCATCCCTCATCGCTCTCTCTTCGCCAGTCGCCGCTCACCCGCCAAACAAACCCGTATATCATTCGGTCTGTTACTGTCTCTGTCAATTCCTGTGTTTGTTTTCAGGGCGGCGCCACTGGGGGTGAGTGGAGCAAAATCCCGACCGACTTTCGACAGGGCTGCTAGCTCCTGACTCCTCTTGTACGCCGGCTTCCATGAAATGGGGGTCATAGGAAAAGGATGACCCGCGGGTGGTCGGGTTACGACCAAGGACGGAAGCTACAATTAAGCAAGGACCAGCGCACGCACGCAATTAATGTTAATGAGCATGGGAAGGGGACCGCGGGAACACGGCGGGAGAGGGGGGGGGGAACAGAGCGAAGGAAGGAGAGCGAGAGGGCATGCACGCGATACTCGGGAAGGGGACAAAGCAAGTAAACAAGGGAAAATGGGGGTGGAGGGAAGGCAAGGCAAGAGGAAGGACAGTGGAGGGAAGGAGAGGGAGACCAATCAACGCGTGAGACGAAGGCGGGAGGAGGGGAAAGCACAGCCGAAGACTCCCCGCGTGCACCTGCCTTTCCTGGGGCCAAACGCCTGATGAGCTGTTTACTTCCTTCCACTTAATCAATTTCCCCCGGGATCAAAAAGGAGGGAGGGAGCGAGGGTGCGAGGCAAATTCCCTCCACATTGCAGCCTTCACACGCCTCGCCTCGCCTCGCTACCCTGGGAGAGCCCCTTCTCCCTCTCCTCACGCTTGGCTGTTTCACCCTTTTCTGTGTTGTGGCTGCGGGGCAACTCCTGTCTTTCCGCGGCGGTTGATTCCCGTGTGGTTTATTCCTGTGTCTGTCGAAAGGCAGGTAAAACAAGGGGGGATGAATACAAAGAAGAAGAAAAAAAATCGATTCTTGTCCTAGCGCTGCCCCTGTTTACTGTGTATCCTGGTGATCCCTCCCTCCCCTTCTCTTCTCCCCAGCCCGGGGCAACGTTCGCGGGGTTTTCAAGGGGGAAAAACCCAACCCAGCCGCTCCTCACTCAACTCCCCCCACCCCACACCCATCTCTCCTTCCTCTCGCCAAGAAACAACCGATTGAATGAATGAATAGCTGCCCACCTCTACCCTACCCAATCCCAGTGTCGCAGATCGTCAGTCAGTCGGTGAGGCAGTCAGGCCCGCCATCGCACACCCATTTCGACAATTGACAACTCCCAAACCCCATTGTCAGTCGTCGTCGTCGTCGTCGTCGTTGATCACCTCTAAGCAGCTAGCTAGTTGCACGTAGAGGTTCGCGCTGTCCAAAGCTTGTCGCTGCGAACTCCCCATACCCCCCCCCCCCCCTCCTCCTTCGCGGCGAAGCAGCCGTGCCGCGTCCAACACAGCGAACGAGGGAGCGACCACGGAAGCCCAAGCCAAAGCATCATCAATCGATCGTGTTCTTTCTTTACAGTATTCTTTCCTTTCCGTCGGGGTGCAAAAGAATTCGCCTTTGTAGGAGAAGAAAAAAAGAAAGAAAGAGGCAGAGAAAAGGAAGAGAAGAAAGAAAGCACAGGAGCAAGGCTTGTCTGTGGGCTGCTTGCGACGAACATCTTTCCGTACCCTCCCGTCCCTCCCATCCCTTTGCTTCCCCCCCCCCTAACCTTACCCGTCGCCGCCATCCTTTGTTGATACGTCGCATTTGTTTCACCTCCGTCGGTATTAACTCGCGATAATCGACATTGACAACGAGGCAGCAAACCCAACAAACCGCACACGCAACGACACAACAGCTTAAGCACGTTACACAAGTGACAAAGGCGGTAGAGTGGATTGAATAATACATACGTCCTAAGTCGTCCTTTGACCACAACACCTACGCGCCCACCTCCACCCTTCTCATCATCGCCTCCCCGGTTTTCAGATACACACACGCGCCGCCATACAACACTCCCACATGGAGTCATAAATTTATCACCGGCACATACGGACAACCAAGGACACTTTTTATTCCAAATTTTTCCGTCAACGTTCCCTTTCCAAGTGGATTCCGATCGTTCACCTTTATCTTCGTCCTCGAGAGAAGCTGTCCCGGATCTTTTCATTCGAAGACACCCGAAAAAAGCTCGACTCGGACTTGATCTATCTTCTAATCCGTTGGGAGCACCAATTCTAGGGAGTTTCTAACTCTCGACACGTGCCGCTGCAGTTCGGAGGGAGTCGACTGGGCCTAACGATCAGACCGGGGTTCGCATTGGATCGGTTTGATTCATCCGATTTGGGGATTCCATTCATTTAAAAGGACATTTTCTTTTCTTTTTCACTTTTCTTTTTTTGGTCCGATTCTTCTTTTCTTATTTTCTCTTGTACGTCTCCTGCACAGGATCGTCTTTTTTAGAATCGTCGCCCTCTCCGTCAATCATTCCAACCTAGCTTGGCTGGCTCCGCCCGCCCTCATTCGTCATGAGCCGTAACAACCAAGGCGGACATCGCGAAAGGCCATCACCCCAGCCTATCATCGGTGCCACCTCTAACCCATCTCAAGACTCCTCTCGAGGTTACCCCTCTGTTTCATTTGATGAGAACCGTAACGCCAACATGAACAGCAACGCTATGCGGACAAACTCGGCCACGTCCGTTCTTCCCCCTCTTCCACCCAAATTCAACAAACCGCCGTACACCTCTCAAATGTCTAATTCATCATACTCCTCCACCCAAGGAACCATGTATGAGCCCGAGCTCGGGTACAGCACCCAGAACACGACGGCGCACAACGCACCTGCTCCGCGGAATCATGGTGTAGCGGGTATGCTCGGAATTGGGAATTCGGGAGGCCTAGGTGGAGGTGCCAACGATATTAATCGAAAGAAATCACTCGTACGTCCAGAAAGAGAGAGGATCGATCCGAATCATCGGTTGTGGCACTATCGAGAACATACCGCTGCAGCTATGGGCGATGGAGGGAATGGTGGCGGACCGAACTCGATGGGCCAAGCCAATCAGAGAGGTGGCCAGAGTCCTGGACAGAACCAGTACGGAGCAAACCCAGCTACCGTCGGTGTCCTACCTTCCACTACTGGTAACGCTCCTCGAATGCAAGCGGCGCATCCCGGAATCAGGCGAGGCAAGTCCGTCCTGGCACGAGAACCGACTGACAGCGCTCAAGAATCCGGTCTCAACTTCCTTAAACGAGGTGCAACACTTCGACGAAAGTCATCAACCAAATCCGCACAGGCTGGATACGGTGCTGGTTCAAGTCGATCAGCTACAAAATCCTATAGCAAGCAAGATGAGAAAGTCGGCTGTCTTGGAAATTTCGCCCCGGGGCCCAAGAACGCTTGGATGGTCTACTGTTACCTACTCACCATCTGTATCCCGGGTTTTGTCCTCTCGGCTATCGCTGGGAAACGAACGGCCGAAGCTCAACGGGCTTGGAGAGAAAAAATTGGGATTGTTAGCATCAATCTCTCTTTGATGGCTGCTGTCGGTTTCCTTACTTTCGGTTTCACCCAAGCTGTGTGTGGTGAGCAAGGCGTGAGGATCAAGGGAGGTACGGTCAATACTGGTTCCATGGTCATCAACGGGAAAAATTTTGACTTCTCTACTTGGAACCATCCTGCCGTTGGGAACTACTTCAATGGGACTCAGAACCCGATGTACATGGATCAGTGGAACGCAGGTGGTCACGACGGTTCTTTCCTCTTCCAGAACGTCAACGAACATTGCTTGGATATCATCACACCGGCACCAACGACGTCGATCCCCAAGAGCGGTAACCGTATGGGTTGGTACTTCCCTTGCAATATCTTCAACCAATACGGAACAAGCCCAGTCAACAAGACCGGTTACGATCAATCCACGCTCTGCCATACGTCCACATCCGCTAGAGCTCAGTTCAGCGGTTATGAACCGGCCGGTCAGGTTTACTATACCTGGGACCAGATCGCCAATTCTTCTCGAAATTTGGTCGTGTTCGAATCATCAGTACTCGATCTTTCCCTCCTTAACTGGCTCGATACCTCTCAGGTCAATTATCCCGCGTTCTTCAACACGGTCAAGAACGGAAACGCTACTTACCAAGGTAAGGACGTTACCATGCTAATGTACCGAGCAGGCATGAAGAACATCGGTCAATGTCTCAGTGATATCGTGCGTGTCGGTTTCGTGGACACCAAAAGCATTGGCTGTGTCGCCTCCGACGTCGTTCTTTACGTCTCGCTCATTTTCATCTTGGGTGTCGTCGGTATCAAGTTTGGTATGGCCGTTATTTTCGGTTGGTTCTTATCTTGGCGTTTGGGCAATTTCAAGGGCGAATCATACCAGCAGAGGATGGCTCGAGCGAACGAAATCGAGAATTGGACCACGGATATTTACCGACCCGCGCCGTCTCGCTACCGACCCAACGTTCCCCAGGGTAAGAACGGCGGTGGCGCCAAGAAGAAGTTCTTGCCTACCACGTCGAGATTCTCTAAGGCGGACGCCTTGCTTGTCCCATCTTCCCGACCGGGTACAGCGTACGGTGGTGTCGGTGACAATAATAGCGGTAACGTCTTTGGTCGGTCGCGAGTGCCATCCAGCACGTATTTGGGCAAGGGTATGTCGCCCCCAAATTCCCCAATGCTGCGATCATCTCGAAGCTCCACCTCACTGCCTTCCGGTCGAGATGAATCTCGAATGTCACTTTACGAGGCTTCGCAGTCCAACTGCCCGTTCCCTCTACACAACGTCGTCCCTCAACCCCCCGTCGACTACGAACCTTTCAACTTCCCGCTCATGCATAACATCACTTTGGTCACCGCTTACTCTGAGTCTATCGAGGGTCTTCGAACTACCATAGACTCGCTTGCTACCACTGATTACCCGAACTCCCACAAACTTATCTTGGTCATTGCCGATGGTATGGTCCGAGGTTCTGGATCAAAGCTGAAAACTCCCGATATCGTTCTTGGTATGATGAAGGACTTAGTCGTCCCCGAACACGAGGTTGAGCCCCATTCTTATGTTGCCATCGCGGATGGACACAAACGACACAACATGGCCAAGGTTTACGCCGGTTTCTACGACTACGATAATTCCACAGTTGAAACCTCAAAGCAACAGAGGGTCCCGATCGTTCTGGTCGCCAAAGTCGGTAACCCGCTCGAAGCCAATGATCCCAAGCCTGGAAATCGAGGAAAACGAGACTCCCAGATCATTCTCATGTCCTTCTTGCAAAAAGTCATGTTCGACGAGCGAATGACGACGTTTGAGTACGAGTTCTTCAACTCGATCTGGCGGGTCAGCGGTGTCAGTCCGGACCGATATGAGGGAGTGCTCTGTGTCGATGCCGATACCAAGGTCTTCCCAGATTCACTTACAAGGATGACCGCTTGTCTCGTCCACGACCATGAAATCATGGGTTTGTGTGGAGAGACCAAGATCGCTAATAAGACCGAGACTTGGGTGACCATGATTCAGGGTGAGTCCAGTTGCTTTTTCTGCTTTCTGAAAGAATCACTCACCTAACATTCGCTTTCATCGCAGTCTTCGAATACTACATCTCCCATCACAACACCAAGGCTTTCGAGTCCATGTTTGGTGGTGTAACTTGTCTGCCCGGTTGTTTCTCCATGTACCGAATCAAAGCGCCCAAGGGTGACACTGGCTATTGGGTCCCGATTCTCGCAAACCCGGACATCTGCGAGCATTACTCTGAGAACGTCGTCGACACGCTACACAAGAAGAACTTGCTGCTGTTAGGAGAAGATCGATATCTCTCTACGCTCATGCTCAAGACCTTCCCCAAGCGAAAGATGGTATTCGTTCCACAAGCGGTCTGCAAGACCGTTGTTCCCGATACCTTCCGTGTCCTGCTCTCCCAACGACGACGATGGATCAACTCGACTATTCATAATTTGTTCGAACTCATGCTCGTCCGAGATCTCTGTGGTACGTTCTGTTTCTCGATGCAGTTCGTTGTCTTCATGGATCTCGTCGGTACCATGGTCCTGCCCGCCGCCATCGCTTTTACGCTCTACATCATCATGATTACCATCTTGCCTAACTCGGTCACCCATCAAGACAAACCGATCGTCTCTTTGATTCTGTTGGCCTTCATTCTTGGTTTACCCGGTCTGCTCATTGTCATCACCTCCCGAAAGTTGGTGTACGTCGGATGGATGTTGATCTACTTGTTGTCGCTTCCGATCTGGAATTTCATCCTCCCTGCCTACGCCTTCTGGCATATGGATGACTTCTCTTGGGGTGAGACCCGAAAGGTTGAAGGCGCCAAGAAGGAGAGCGATCACGGTGATAAGGACGGAACCTTTGACTCGACACAAATTGTCATGAAACGATGGGTCGAATTCGAACGAGAAAGGCGATGGAAGAGCGGGACCCATTCCCGGTCCGATTCGTATTACGACGTGGTCCAACGATCTTCGTCTCCGAAACGGTCATCGATGGCGTCCAACTCTGGTTTCTCGCATGATACCTCCGGACTTGACATGCCGTTCAGGCCCAGTCAATCTTTTGGATCCATGAGTCCCCTGGATACCCTTGAGCCACCGCTCACTCGTTTCCGCCAGACGAGCGGTCGTGATACGTCGCCCGCCTCGACTGATTCCGCTGGTCACTCAGGGCCAGATGATGATGGTGCAACTCTGGGTCAGACCTATGCTCAAGGCTACTCGAAAGTCCCTCCTACTGGTGATGAGGCTGCGCCGATCATGCAAGGCTTCCGGTCTGGCATGCAACGAGATTCTACGTCAAGCGGGTTGACAGCTGAGTCTGACGTTGACTTGTACCAACAATATCAACAACCTCGCGATTTGTATCACCAACCTGAGACGTACGCAACGCCCCCACCATTGATGGCCCCGTCCGGGATAGCTCAGTCCGCATCGGGACGAGTGTCGTTGGTGGATGATGGAGCTGCGCCTAATGCCCCTCAAGTTCGTCGAATGAAGAACCCGAAGAGGAACTCGCTCACGCAATCACCACCTCCGGCGCCATCTCAACCGACTCGAAGACAAGGTGGTCTACCACCAGGGGCTGTGAGTAATTGCGTACATGCCAGACAATGTGATTGAATACATGACTGAAACGATTTGCCTTCTCTCGCTCTTTATTTGACAGGCGCCAGCTCTGTCTTCCAGCAACCCAAGGTACTTTGGCTAGACGCCCACGATACGAACCAATTTTATACGTATGAACCATTCGCAAGAATAAACTCGATAACAAACGCACCAGAAACGCCGTTACGAACTTTTCTCCCTCACTCCTTTTTTCTTCTCAATCACGAAGCTCTTGCAGAGATATATATGGACCTTAGATCCACCTATTTATGTTGCGCCCTTTTCTATTCACGATATTTCCCTTTCTCAATGACTCTCAAATAACATCACCAATTTCATATACAGTTATTGTCACAAATTTTGCGCCGAAGACCGCAGTCATGGTACCTCCACTTATGCAGGACAGTGTTGCTATTGGATCCGACGCGGAGGAATTATCAACTCACCCAATTTTCGGTTCTCTGTGTATCGTCGACGGGATGGATCCAGATCCACATTGTAATTTCAAATGACCACCAAAACGGACTCTCTCGTTCGTCTCATACCATGATTTCTCTAGACTGGCCGTATTACAAGAGCAAGACTTCTTTTTCCACGCACACACTTGTGTCTCTTTAATCACCCTTGTCTTTCCCACGTCAGTGTGCCAAATGGCACACCCCTTGCCAGGAGGGGAGAGGGGAGAGGGGACACAGATAGCTGTGGCCACTTCATTTTCGCAGCCGAGATCAACCTCCCCTGGGACATTTAATGCACCTGAAATCAATGGACAGGCATCACTGACCCCCCCCTTCTTTGCAGATCACCCCCAGACGGATTGGGGACGCATCCCCTTCGTTCTCGTGTCTCGCACTCGATCCAGGACTGTGGTAGACTGCGCGAGCGGTCGAAATTGGAATATCATTTTTTGATTAGCGCTACTCCTTCTGGATGCGATTCGTGTTGGGGGTACAGGTGTATACAATTAGCAACGGTGCTTTACAGTTGTAGCAGCCGTGGTGCCATCATACTGGTGCCAAAAAGAAAACCGGCAGCTGTCACCCAGCTACCGACGGGCATGTCGATGATGGCAATGGTAACGATCGGAGCAGTCTCACCGGCAACTACAATCATGGGGGAGGCTCCAGGGTTGATATGATTCCGTCACTTTGGCAAGCTCTGTGGGTTGCGAAAGTCACAACCCGTTTGGCAAAATGCCACGTGCAGTGATGACCAGGATTGCCTGAGGATGTGGCAAGGCAAGGGATTGTCTACATCACAACAAGCTGATTTGCCGCCAGTCCTGGGGTTATCTGGAGGGCTGAAATTATTCCGAGCAATCGGATCGTGCCAGACTGCCAAGATTATGTTGACTGCCGGATTTTTCATGACTGTTTGAAATTGTTTCAAGCATCGCAAACATTTTGACTGCCTGGTTTGCCGCCACTGCCGGCTTTGCCAGGACTGCAGGGATTGCAGGGACTGAAAGAACGGCCGCCACTCTCTCCTCTGTCCCCCACCGCATCTTCCCCCGCCTTCCCTCCCCCTCGCGTCGCGTCTCGGTTGGGAACAATAGCGATATAAATCGCTGTTCTAATCTAATCTCTCTCCTAATCTATTATTGTTCGCGACGGAAATCCATAAGCCCGTGGTAAATTCGAGTACCTCCCTCTCATTCTCAAATAAGATATAAGAACCAACAGGCCGGTCCTCTATCACGATCGTTGTGCACATCACAAGAAGCAACAGAAGACGTGAAAAAAAGCATCATCCAACGTCCAGTCACTGTTGTTGCTGGTCATTCAGAGGATTTAGTGCAGCTTGCGCCCGACCGAGTGAGACAGAAAGATGAGCGCGCATCATACGAATCCCCTCAAAAGGCATCCCCGGCGTGATTGGCTTTCACACGGACGGGGTTCTTCTCATTCTCCTCTCCCTTTCGAATCGAACACGTCAAAGGACCTGACCTGTAAAAGGCAGTTTTGACTGTTTCATGGTTACCGTTGCTAAATACTGCATTTCCAGATTTAACCAACGAACGAAGCCCTTCAACCTTCTACCAGTACTTACGTTTCCGATAAACCCGATCATATCTAACCCCCAGCGAGGCAACATCGTCAATTGTCCGAGTATATAACATGAGTCAACAGGGCAGCTCCTCTACCGCTCGATTCAAGCGACGTCTGGATGAAGCCGTGGATTTCGAACAGAAGAGGGTTGAAAAGGCATCCAAGCCCCGATTACGAAGCATGACAATGGATAGCGTTCAGGTCAAGGCCGCAAAGGCACCCGATTTCGACGTCGATATGGAGATCGACATACGGTCCGAAAAGCTTCCCGCGAATGGTAAGCAAAAACGAAAAGAAACGAAGACAATAATTCTCATCTCGCCGCCAAGTTCATTCCGAATGAGGCCTGACATCAAACACGAACCCTTTAAAGGAAACGAGAGACCCAAGAATGAGAGAAAGGTGATCAACGTGGAAATGGATAACCGCTCTGCAAAGTATGCCGGTCGTGCTAGGACACTTTCCTTCGAGATCCTCGACCACCCTCCGTTCCCACCCAAGAGAATCTCTTCTGCACGAGGACAAAAACGAAGAGCTCAAGATGCGGGAGAAGTGGAGATGCTAATCGGAGAGGCTGGACCTGAACCGGGATCCTTGATCCAGGAGCGACCGAATGGCAATGAGGCCACAAGTGGCAGCAAACCAAAGGCCAGAGTTGATTGGAGCGCTGAAATCATCGATGTGGATGTAGCTGGAAGTCTGAGCGGAAACGACGACGAGGTGGCACCTGACCGAGCGTTCACCGTCTTTCCCGATATACTGGAAATCGTTCCCGTTGATCCCGAATACCTTTTCAAGATGATACAGACTGAGGTATTGCCCACTCTTCCAACTGGAGAATCCATTTCCAAAGAACATCTGAAGGCAAGAATCATCAACATGTTGTTCGAGGGAGATGAACCGTATCCCAAGCGGAAGCCTCTTACCAAAGGCAAGTTACCAGCAGCATATTTGGCTTTGATTGGAGAGACTAACGAAGGCTACGCCGAGGATGATGACGACTTAGCAAGCCAAAGTGATGCAGGAGCAGGAACCTACGTAGACAATGGGTGGCGGTTAAATGGGCGGACGGGGACCGAAACAGACGATCCATTCAGGTTCTCGAGAGCACATTTTCTCTCATACCATCGACCTATATCCGGTCCTGCTTGGGATTCTACAACAACACCTTCGTACCTACCTTCCTTAAGCTTCAACGTGATGAGGCACGCCCTGTCAAAGATCGACCGTATCAGATGCTTCGGAAAGTTCGTACTCCCAGGCTCTCGAAAGTCAAGCGAAAGGACGCCAAGATCGAGGACGCGACAGGCGACAGTCAGATCGAGGCTAGTGACGACGGACTACTGGCATACGAAGCAGAGAGACTTTGGCTAAATGAGTACTTATACAAACGAGGAGATACACAGAGTGTGGAATTGGCCGCCAAATTGGTTCCCCTCGAGGGAGAGGGAGAGGAAGAATGCCAGTGCTGCTTCGGAAAAGGACATGCTGTCGCGATGATCTCCTGCCAAAACGAAGAGAAGCACTTGTTCTGTAGAGCGTGTCTTGTTGATTGGTTTTCTACCATTATAGGAGACCAGAAAGCAGTGAGTAGGTAGAGCTCAGTTGATACACTTTGAAGAGATTTGCTAAAGAAACTCCTGGATTTTGATATCATAGCATGCCACCTGCATGGACTCGAGCGGATGCGAAGCTGGATTTTCAGAGTCAGACATGCGGAAAGTCCTTGAACCCAAGACCCTGCAAGCCTACCAAACTCTAGTGCGACGCAAGAACTTGGAAACCGCCGCTATCGAAGGTTTCGAAACTTGTCCAAGCTGCGATTATGGCGTGTGCAACGATGACCCTGAGGACAAGCTTTTCCAATGTCAAGCGCCCGATTGCGGTTTAGTGAGCTGTAGGAAGTGCCGAGCATCGGACCACTTACCGGAAAGCTGCGAAGCTGCTGCTGCCAAGAGGAAACTCGATGGGCGACATGCTGTGGAGGAGGCGATGACTGATGCGTTGGTGAGACGATGTCCCAACCCTGCCTGTAAGAAGACGTTTGTCAAAGAGTCGGGGTGCAACAAGATGAGGTGCTCGCACTGTGCGACACTCAGCTGCTACATCTGCAGAGAAATTGTCGTCGGCTATGATCACTTTGATCAAAATCCCGCCAACTACCGGCAGCCCGTCATAGCGAATAATTGTCGTTTGTGGTCCCCGGAACGTTGATGATCCGTACGTTGCAAATGTGGCTGAGGCTCGGCGAATCGCATAAGAGGATGCTCGTGCGCATGCGCAACTCGAAGGTGTGGTGATTGCAGACGAAGACCTCGATGTCGCCCTCCCCCCTCCGAGAGCTAACGCGTCCGCTAATCTAGCTGACCGTGGTAGGGACATACTCGTCCAACGACACCTAGAATCAGGAGTCCTCGACCATCGACTCCCTCAGCCCGGCGCGGATGGAAGAAGAACGATGCTAGGACCATATTGGCAGAACGCCGGTCTTGGTGGCGCGGTCCCGCCTCCAGCGAATCTCCCGCTTGGTTAACCACTAGCCCTCCCCGTGGGAATCATCCCTGCGTTTGCAAACTTGCCTCGTCCCGTACAAGAGGAATACATCCGCGAAATATTTGTATATAGAGCGGCAATCCGTGAACTTGGTGCTGGTGCTCGTCATGAAGCCATTGCCCATGCTTTTGACGCAGCATTTACAAATGCAGGCGCAGCGGGAGAAGATATCGCCGGTGCACACCGGGGTCGCGGAGCAGAAATGGAGGAGGCGCAAATGAGAGCACGAATCGAACCCCAAGGTACTACGATGTGTTACGTGCTCGGGCTTTAGCTCAAGCTCGACTTTTACAAGGCGGGGAAGCCGGGATGGGAGTGGGAGTTCGAGCCGGACCTGGACTGGCAGCTGCACATCTAGCCTCAGCTGAAGTCGGACATCGAGCTGCAGCGGCAGCTGTAGCCGAAGCTGCGGCTCAAGCCGAAGCTGGAGCTAGATTCCGATTCGCAGCGGAAGCGGAAGAACTGGTGGTGATCGCAAATAGAGCTGCAGATGGCAATGCAGCTGAAGTCCGATTCGGAGATGAAGCTGCTGCATTGGTATTCGATCCCGATCTCGCAATGGGACCTGCTGACTTGCACATCGGAGAAGTGGCAGCTGAACTCGACCTCGACCTCGACCTCGAAATCGAAGCTGGGGCTGAGGCCGAGGATGAGGCGGGGGCATTCAGGGATTTCATGCGAGTTGCAGGAGCTGAAGTCGAAGTGGGAGAAGCTGGAGCTGGTGTTGGAGAAGCTGGAGCTCGAAACGAAGCAGTAGCAGTCTATCCAGAGGAGATTGCTCTCGCCGAAATAAATGTAGCAATGCACAGGGAGTTCCTCGGAGAAATGGACCAGCGCCTCCAGAGGCTACGAAACCAGATGGCGCTGGACCGGAGGGGGAGGGGGAGGGATGCGGAGCTTGAGCTTGGAGCACAGATCGCACAGCTCAGAGTGACCCAAGAGGCCCGTGAAGCTCGTCTACAAGAGATGCGGAACCTCCGCCCGAACCCTGGACCCTATCCAAATGCAGCTGACGCCGGACATGATTCGGTCCCAAATCCGAACCGGAACCGGGAAGGGATGAATGCATGGTACCGTGCTATGATGGAACGCCGAACGTTCTTTATGGCCGGAGACTTCAAGATCGACGATAGTGATGCGTTTTGGGGGCTAGAAGGGGGGGGGGGAGGGGTAGGAGCAACCGGGGAGTAGCGGTATCTGTTGTTGTTGGGGTTATCAGAATGTTAGTGTTTAATTAAGATCAAAATTCAATGTTTTCAACGTAACGTGCCAGTATCTCTCTAAATCTTGCATCGGTCGTGTAGTCATTTAGTTACGGATCGTTTCATCTAATCTGTCATCGGTGTCCCTTGCCTCTTCTCCAACAGGACTTGATATTGAAACTCAGGTACCTTCGTCGTCGTTGTCTTCCACGTGGGCTCACTTCGAGTAGTTGAGGATTTCGAATAAAGCAGCTGTTCACTGCATTTCAATACGCAATATCACACCAGAGAGCACATTATGAGAATTTGCATGCGCTCGTTGGAACGCTGTAGACATCAGTGAGATACCCTGCATAAGAGTCAAACGGAAACGAACCCACCCTAATGGAAATGATGAATGACCGCAAACGATTTGTGGCTCAAATCATTCCGAGACAAGGGGGATTGCAGTTCGCCACCCTGGGGGCCCCTTCCCCCCAACCTCTTTTTCCTATCCTCTCTTCTCTTCTCCCCGCCGCGCCTGCCTGCCTGTTCCACCTTCTCCTCTTTCGCCTTCTGCGACTCTCCCCCTCACGCGTCATCAACGACCCCCTATCCCTCTCCTATTCCGCCCTCCTCCCCTTGTCTCTCGCCCACAGAC